>CM064550.1:37529-256312 GCA_032716605.1 Paralithodes platypus
CGTTCGAGCCAAAATGCCTGGACACACTGAGTTTGAAGCCATTTAAGTCACATGATCCTAAGTTGTGTCCTACCTATAGAAGTTCAAAGTTTATTATTTCTAGTAAAAATAGACCATCCAGTGACTAAATTCCACAATATTAGTATTTAACCTTTCACGCACAGGACGCGATTTGCGCCCTTTCTGGGATACTTAAAAGCCTTTGTGACCATCAGGGATGTTTAGAAACGTTGTTTAGTTACTTCAACCTCTGCAGTTGTCTTGAGGGAGCTGTGGGCATAAAACTAATTTTGGAAAGTTAATTATGAGATTGAGAGAACTATTTCTGAATACAAATAAGGTATTTGTAATGAACCCTATGTTTTAGTATTAATACAGTATATGGAACACCAGAATTTGTTAAAGAAGTCCAAACTCTAAATAAACAACTTAAAAAATAGGTGCTGATAATATAATTAATACAGCACTGTACTGTATATGGGATAGGGTAAGGTAACTTGGAGACAACTATACACATGGTAACCTAAACTTTTAATATTGTTAAGGAGAGATGGGTCATTTTTCTGGTCCCCCTTCATGTTAGCCCCATTACTTTGCCGATTATAAGACGTTCAGCCCATTACTTTGGCGATTTTAAGACCTTTCAACCTATTTGTGTCATTATCAAGACCTTTCGTGCTATTTAGGAGACTAATTTTCCTGGCGAGTGATACCAAGTCTGATGTAGGAGGAACCGGCCTTCGGCCTGGACAATTTTCTACCTAAAAGTTTACAAAATTTGTCTAAGGGGGATCTTGGGGATGTTTTTTAAGCTTGATGGATGTCTAGGGAGGAAACAAATTTACAAATAATTAAATCTATGTACCAATAAATAAACCATTAGCCATTAACCCTATTAACCCTTTCAAGCTCCAATACGCGTTTCTGTTCTGTTCTGTTTTCTGGCTACTATTAGACGATTATATTCAGTTTAGGAAGGGTATATGGAAGTCAGAGGGTTGATGGAGATAGTCTTTACCCTTTTAATACCCACAGGTCCTTCCTAAGCTGCACAAAATCGTCTAATGATAGTCAAAATAAACTGCTAAAACGCGTCAGAGCTTCAAGGGATTAATATTGTTGTGTTCTTACCCTAGTTTGTTGGTGATTGTGGTTAAGGCTCCGTTTGGGTTTCTTAAGTTGGTCTTCAGCAGTGTCTTCCTCCGCCGAGCCTCAACTGTACTGGGCCCCTCCTCTCTGTTAGAAAATCCAATATTAATATTACAGCTTAAGGATTTGACCACTTGCAACTTTCAAGCTATAAGGAAGTAGAGTTTTTTATATAGACATTTAGCAGAATTACGAGCTAAAATATGAGTTGTATTGCATATATAAACACAGTAGCTGTGGTGGTCAAGTGGTGAGCACGCTTGCGTGTGAATCTGAAAGACCCGGGATCGAATCCCTGCCACGGCGGACATTTAGTGGGTGCGGTAGTACGTCCTAGCATGTTTCACATGCTTGTACCCAGTCAGGGGACATCCTGACGACGTATACAGACTAAAACACACATAACAAAGCCACTCCAACACCTTCCTCTCTCTCCAAACACCCCTCTCAACACACTTCTCTGAGCTAGTGCCGATAAAAATGGCATGGTCAGTCCTGTAAAGAATCGTAAGATTTAGAGTCTTAAAGATTCCAGGACGAGCTCATTAGCGGCGGATCCCCAGATCGACCGTGGTGATTGTCACCTAAACATCTACAAAAGTACAAGTACATAAAGCCAAATTCACGTACTTTCTATCCATCAAAAACCTACATCACTGCATTTCTGTTTAATAACTTTGTATACGGCCCAAGCTTCCTTATAGCCTGAAACTCACAAGTGGTCAATTAGGCCAATATTTCTGATATAATGCAGATTTTCAAAATTTATCAATTCATAAATATGTTTGCAACAACAACAAAAAATTATATCTCAACCATAGTCAAGGTGGTCGTGATGCCTGGAGTATCGGGTCGTCTTGGGTTGGGCAGGGTCGGGTAAGATCGCGACGGTCCTCCCATCTCTAACCTGTTGGGAAGATTTAACATTACATTAGTCACAGGATTCTGGCATACCTTATTTCACCGTTGTTCCTCTTCCGTCGGGCCATCCAGCTCATTCCTGTTGATAAATATTTAATTATTACAGGAGCGCCGTTCTGCCAGCAACAACATCGGTCTGCAAATCTGCCACAGCGGGTCTGCAAACTGCCACATCAGGTCTGCAAGCTGCCACATCAAGTCTGCAAGCCGCCACATCAAGTCTGCAAGCCGCCACATCATCTGAAAACCTGCAACCTTCACAACCAACGAACAGACTACCAGAAATGCACCGGCCGGATTTCAACCAACAAGAAAACAAACCAAACACCAAACACCTACACTAAATATATCTAACTAACTAACCAAACTAACTAAGCTTCTAACCAACCTCCTCAGCGAACCGAATAGAGCAACACCTAACCAATACTAACCTATAACAGACTCCCTACCTATCCCAACCCCTTGAACTAACTAGAGCTATCCCCCTCTACCCCCCCTTCCCACCTCACCTCAGCATCCCTACCAGAAACCTTGTCTAATTCGAAGCCAACGACGATAGGAGAAAAAGATTAGTGCATGGATTAATTATATTATATTTCAATATATATATGTCATTATACAAAAATTATGTTACGTTATTGGAAATATTATAGTTATAGCAAATGTAAACAATATATATACCAGATTTATTTATATATAAATTATTGCAAAACAATAAGTATATCATTTACACTGAAATGTATTAAAATAGAATCTTACCTTAAATTTGCCGCCTATCTAACGTAATGTCTGTACACATGTTAGTAGAAGGGAGGTGGTTTAGGTGGTGACAAGGACAATGGAAGGAAGGGGGCGGGGGGGGGAAGGATGGTTAGGATTAAAGGAAAGTTTGCTCCGGCCCCTTTCTCCCTCATGTTTAGCCCAGGTTATTTTGAGACTAAGAAGTTCACCTTCTAGTTTGGCACTAAAGACCTTCTGTGCCATATAGCGATCTATTTTTTTTCCTGGCGAGCGCTAGCGAGCCTGAAATTAATGAGAAACTGGCCTTATTATTATTATTATTTCGGCTGGTACATTTTTCTATCGAAAAATGTACAAAATTATCTCTTCGAGGCATTTTATTTAAGCTTGACTGAAGGTCTTGGGACGAAAACAAATATATATATATACAAAATCAAAATCAAACTTCCCTTTACAGAGAACACAGTGGGAAAGGATGGTTAGGATTAAAGGATATTGTTGCCGTGGTGGTGGTGGTGGTGGTGGTGGTGGTGGTGGTAGACTGGTTGAGTGGTCTGGTTGGGGTTTCCATCATCGTTCGACATCTGTAAAAGAATAAAATACATGGTTAACATTTATCTCAATCAGCCAAGTATAACTGTATATAATTTGGGTAAAAATTGAAGAGACCCCGGACAGCCTTTTAACCTAACCTAACAAAACGACAAAAATAACTTAGTCTCTTAAATTTGTACCATCTTGTTGGTGTTAGCATTATTATTATATTTGTGTATATTTAGAAGATGTATTTTGACCAGTGCAGAATTTCGATGCGAGTATCCTAGGTTCGAGTCCTCTGAGTGCCACATGTATTTGTTGATTTCATTGAGTTTAAATGTGAAGTTGGTTGGTGTTAAAAACAATAATTCTGGCTATCATTGGACGAATTTATGTAGTTTAGAAAAGACCTCTAGGAATCAAAGGGATAAAAGTATCTTTAAAAAGCCTTAAGGGGAGATAGGTAGTTTTTCTAGACCCCCTTCTCCCTCATGTTTAGCCCTATTAGTTCTCAGATCTTAGAAGTTTGTCCCATTAGTTTGATTTTTCTTTTTTTACCTTTCGCCCCATGTCTGTCAATATTTAGACCTTTCGTGCCATTTAGGTGTCAATTTTATTTCCTGGCGAGCGATAGCGAGCCTGTAATTGTGCAGGAACCGGCCTTCAGCCGTGACATTTTTCTATCGAAAAATGTAAAAATTAATTTCAAAGGGGGATCTAATGGACGTTTTTTAAAGTTTGGAGGTCTAGTGAGGAAACTAAAAAGAAATATGACAAAATCGACCAACAAATTAGACCTTCCCCTTTCATTATATTGGTGTTATCGATGTTATTCTTAGGTGATCGTAAATTGACATGTACAATCAGCCTAATAAGTGATGTCTCGGCACCAGGTATATTTTGATTAATAATTGGTATCGGCATTATCTAAGCTTAATTTCTTCATATCGAGTGAGATATACAAACATGTTCCTACACTTACCCACCCAATTCAACATCTGGCAGACATTAATACAGCACAGAGCGAGCCAAACTAAATGGCAGCAGAGACATTACTTATTAGCGCGACCGTACCTATCTTGATAATGCAGCGAAGATTTGGTAGCTAAGCATGTTAATGATAAAAACCTTAGCATTATTATGATCCAGAAGCATTGAGTACTTTCAAAATGGCATTAATTATCGATAACAAACTTTAAAGTCACAAATTGTTTAACATTAGCAACGTTCAACTAAGTGGATCGATTGGAAGAGCTAAATGCACTATGAAGAAGTAATCCATAGTCGGTTATATTTCGGCCAGCGGTAAATTGTCATGCTCCCATGTTCACTACTCCGCTAATAACATGCTATAGCGAAATATGTTTTTGTTTATGAGAACTTTGTATTAATAGTATGCAGATCCACAACTGTTCATTGTTTGGCGCTAAGCATTGGTAAGTTAGCGGCACAGGAATTGAGTTTTCCGCCAGGTGCAAAATTAAACTGGCCTTATCCTTGTAATATAACCGGCCATGTGGTTAATGGAGGCCCTGTGAGAGAACGGCCATCATTTTCCTTGGCCGCCATTTTGTTGTAAATTATCACACAACGGGGCGCCATTTCATTTGTAACAATGTAGAAATTCAGATCCATGGAGTAAACTATATATCCTGTACCAGTATTACCGAATGTGTGTTATGGGTGTGGAATCTATGGATATATTGGAGTGTAAAGAGAGGATCACCACCCTACTGGTTACCAAAATGGCGGAAGTTTGCTGACCGTTTCCTGCCCCCAATTACTGCCTTGTTTGTCGATTATCTAGCATTTCACTGAACTATATTAACACTTAATCTATAATTTTAACTTTTAACCTATTAAGTGATTCGATAAAACATGTGGACTGATTAATGCAATGTTATTAATGATCGCATATGGGTAAGTGGATCAAGCAGTCCTAACACTTTCATGTTTCTATATAATGTAGATTTTGTGCAGTTTAAGAAGGACATGTGGTAGTAAAAAGGGTTAAGAGATAATTAGAAGCCTGTTAATTGCTGGAGGCCCTTTTGAAACCATATAAAATCTTCTAACGATAGCCAGAAGAAACTCAATAGGTCAATGTTCAAAGGGTTAAGGGGACAGTGGCTATTTTGTTAATCTATTAATTTATTATATTCATTCAGGTTTTATTTTCCTCGCTAGACCTCCAAGCTTAAAAGTACACCCCCTATACCCCCTTTCAAGATTTATTTGTAAATTTTTCGGTAGAAAAATGTCACGGCCGAAGGTCGATTCCTCTTAAATTACAGGCTTGCTCTCGCTCGCCAGGAAAGAAATTGACACCTAAATAGCACGAAAGGTCTTAATATTGAAAAAAAAAAAAAAACGAAAGTTCTTCAAATTTCCAAACTAATGGGGCGAACGTATCTCGAAAGCAATGGGGCTAAACATGAGGGAGAAGGGGTTCCATAAAAACTACCCTCTTCCCTTAATGATAAATAACCACGAGGCGTCCAGTCAGCCGGCTTCGATTCGCTAGTTTGCCTAGGTTTTCAAAATCCAATTCAAATATTCTAACTAAATCCTCCATGTTATCATTAAGGCATCGATCACTCGTGGGTTAATAGGTAATTAATCAATTATAAATTATATTCAGGTTAAAAAATACTTAGCCCAATTCCGTTTAGAAAAGTCACATGGGAATATAGCCTAAGTTTATGCCATCAATTTATAATCTGGATCTCAATTTCTTCCTAAATGAATCAAATCTACTAGTGATCGCCATACTATTGAGACATATGGTTTTATTGAAAGGGTTAAGGAGGTAGAACTGAGCGAACAATCAAGTGCCGGCTTCCAGAATGTTCGTCAAACCTGCCGGCTTTTTCCATCACATTTCTGGCCTTATTTAATGCAAACGTATGAAGTATTATGGGAAAACGACAAGCTCTTGTCCACAAATTCGGGTCTGGCGGTAAATAAGTCACGTTATTTAGCTATTACACCTTAATTTATTCTATTTTCAGGAGAAACAATGGGGGAAAATGGGAGCACACGAGACTTACCTCCTTGAAGCTGGACGACCGGGAACAAAATGATCGATTCAGGCGAAAATTGCGAGTTTATATAACCTCGGTTGTATTGCTGGTGGTTGATGGCAACTATTGGGTGACAGATGATCGAGAATTTCACTCACAAAATCGTCAATATCTCCCTAACTATACATTTCTGAATAAAATTTACTTAATATAAATTATGCGTATTTGTATCCTCTATCTTTTGGTATAAGTTTGACAATTCTAACATACATATTTTGTGAATATTTAATGGTTGTCGTCGTATTTACTTCACAGAGAGAGAGAGAGAGAAAGAGAGAGAGAGTTCCTATGCCAAGTGGACTTAATTAAGCTTTATCAATGCTCTCGTGTCCTAAAAAAAAAAAAAAGTATTTGTTTTTGCCACGCATTAGAGCCCTCGATCCCCCCATGAACGCCTAGATCCCCGAGGGGATGGCCACGAAGGAATCGCCCTATAATGTAGAGACGTTATAATTCAATAGAGGTGTGAATAGGAGTTTCTTATGGGCTATCTGTATACTACTATAGCTTAATGTGATGTATGCGATTATAGAGGGCCTTTTCATAATATTCTGGAAACTATTAGACGATTCTATTCAGCTGAGGAAGGACGTCTATCTATTCAAAGGCTACGAAATATGTCACTTAATCCTTTTAGCTGCCACATAGCCTTCCTAAGCCTCATAAAATCGTCTAAATGAAGCTGATATCAAGTAAAAAAAAAAAAAAAAAAGCGTAGCGAGTGGGAGAGCAGCGATCTAACCTGCCTCCATTGGTCTCTAGAACCTGCCTCCACTCAGCCCTTGTCTCGAGTTACAAGGAGAGACATCCCCCCCCTACCCCCCTTCTCATCACCCCCCCCTCCCCCCCTTCGATGACGGGAGAAATCGGACAACTTCTCATCCGGTCGCCATTTTGGGGACACTAACTTATTCATTTCTATGTATAGGTATACCATATTAAACAAACTGTTCTCAGTTTGAATGTACACTAACCATAAATTAAATATATTGACAAAATTATACTTTTATTGTTTACATATTGTATTTTTTTTCTATGTGATTGAGGGAGACAAAAGGCAGAACTACCTATAGCGAGTGCCTCCCCATAGTTGAAAGAGTATGTTATTCTTTACGTTTTTCGGTAGAGAAATGTAAGCTACCATCCGAAACCCTCATAAATTATAGGCTAGCTATCGCTCGCCAAGAAAAATAGACACCTAAATGGCACGAAAGGTCTTAATATTGGCAAATGAATGGGGCGAAAGGTCTTAAAATCGCCAAACTAATAGGGCGAACGTTTTGTAATCTCAAAATTAATGGGGCTAAACATGAGGAAGAAGGGATTTAAGAAAAAAACCTTCTTGCCCTTTAATATATTACCAAGCACTAGTTGCCTGTGTCTACACTACTGAATGGTTAAGGTTAGGGAAATAGGTTGTAATAAATTCATCTTTATTCATATGCATAAATACATCATACACGAATGTAATAAAATATATGACAATTGTTTTTAATTAAGCTAAAATTAATAATGGATATATAGGCCTACAAAGCTACATCAAATAAATTAACTAAATATATAAACAAAGCACCTAATTAGACGATTTTATTCAGCTTAGGAAGGACCTCAATTAAAACCCTACACATGATTTCAATTAACCCTTTTAACCACCCCAGATCCTTCCTAAGCTTCATAAAATCGTCTAACTGTAGCCGACATCAAATTAAAAAAAAAACTCATCGGTACAGCAAGGGTTAACTCGCACAGGGCCTTCCTAAGCTTCATAAAATCCTCTAAATGTAACTATGATAACAAAAGACGTCGCCTAAACTAAAAAGGGTTAAGTTAAGAATAGAAACCCCATTATTTTTATTTAATTTTGGCTTTCATTGGGCAATATTATTCAGCTTAGGAAGGGCCTGTAGATCTTAAGCGGGTCTTTCCGAAGCCGAATAAAATCATCTAGTATATGCCCGTAAATGATAACTTTTAGTAGTAATAGTAATAGGTGAAAATAGGAGTACATTTTCCGTAGACTATTTCCATTTACTACAGGCAGACTACCCTCACCATGTTCTTCATAGTTGCTATGTACTGTAGAAGAGTTGCCAATTATACAATAAAAACCAGTAATTATCAATCCCATTTCAAACTATTGCCTAATTGACCTACTTAGCAATATACTATTGTATATTAAAAGCATATTAGTGATGTTGCTAATGGCCTTATTAAACACTGTGCCTTGTATAATTAAATTACAGTTGCATAATTACCCTTTCGCCTTGCCCCGCCCACCAAAACTAGGGTAGCATATATTAACATAGTACACAACTTGACATTCGACCACCATCTTGACTCCAACTTCATTATTGAGCATATGATGTTTATTCTATTAACATTGATACTTATTTCTCTATTCCTATCCATCAATGTATCCTGACTGAAAAGAGTACTTGGCAGGAAGTGAGTATGGAATCAAGATGGCGGCCGGAACTTCTACGACTACGGACTCTGTTAATCTAGAGACCCTATCCATGAACACAGGCTCGGCTTCAAAACACACGAATCTGAAACACAAATTGATTCATTAGTCATATATTACTGAAATTACTAACACACTTTTTCCACACATATATTTACATCACATAATATTTTTGCTTTACATCTATCTATCTATCTATCTATATGCTCAGGCCCAATCCCCATTTTGGGGGTAGCCGACTCAAGACAGAGCAAGAACAAGGGAAAACACAAAAACAACATAAAACAACGAATAAACGCAGATAAAAAGCACAAACTCACACACATCCAGGTCTTTACATAGATCCTTACATAGATCCTTCCTAAGCTGCATAATATCGTCTAATTACAGCTAGACTAAAAGACAACACACGTCGCTGGTACTCAAAGGGTTAAGGGTATGGAAGGGCATTTAACGTGTCCATAATTAACTACCCAATTAACCCTTTCCGTACCGAGGACGTCTTTTTATTTTTGTTGTTGCTACATTTAGACGATTTTGTGCAGTTTAAGAAGGATGTGTGGAAGTAAAAGGGTTACTAATAATAATAATAATAATAACATAATATATGGGTATGTAAAGGGTCGATAAAGTGCCCATGACAACCTACCCTTAACAAGATATATTGGCCGTAATAAACCCATCTTAGACCAGTTAGATAGTTAAATCACTCAAAATATAATATACCCAAAGATCTTAATAGCCCTTCTTCATAACCTTTTGATTCTTAGAGGCCCTTACGAAGCTGCGTAAAATCGTCTAATGTTAGCCAGAACAACCTAGGAATAAAGCGTCCAAAAACAAAACAAAAATACTGAAAAGGTTTACAAGATGGCGGCGAGTTGGAAACAAGATGGCGTCCAAATTTATAAGGTGTATAGAATCATCGGCTATATTAACAGTGATTTACCTTTCTATCCGTATAATTAAAGGTTAATTACCACCAATATACCTCCATAGGGCTATGTTATTACGAACACATTAGTTACCCCTTACGAACTAATATTCTTGACAAACTACCCAAGCCGTCACCGACCCCCCAGAGAGCTGAGCAAGTTATGGCGCGAGTAGGATGAACACCCCCCCCCCCCCCCCCCCCTGACGTCTGACGTCACATTACTGCCCGAGGCGATATTCGTTTGGTTTTGCGAGATAGGTTGTGCTTCTTCCGTAGAATTATATGCAACTTTAGTGACCCTTGACGAACTCCAATTTTTACTGAGCCCACAGAGAGCAGAGCAAGTTCTGGCGCGAGTAGGATGAACCAAACGTCCACCCGAGAGGCCATAGCGTATGAATTTTAGACCCCTGGAAAAAGTTGCTGGCTTCTGATTGGCTGAAGATTGAAAGTTTTGTCTGACGTCATCGTACTGCCCGAGGCGATATGTGTCTGGTTGTGCAAGAAAGGTAGTGCTCCTCCCGTAGAATTATATGACTTACGAACTCATATTTTCGACAGACTAGCCAACCCTTGACCGAACCCACAGAGAGCAGAGCAAATTATGGCGCGAGTAGGATGAACCCCACCTGTCTACCTTAGGCCATAGCGTATGAATTCTAGACCCCTGGAAAAAGTTGCTGGCTTCTGATTGGCTGAAACTTTGTAAGTTTTTCTGACGTCACAATACTGCCCGAGGCGATATTAGTTTGGTTTTGCGAGAAAGGTAGTGCTTCCCGCGTAGATTTTGTTCCTTTTTTTGTTTTTCCTTTTTTTTTTAAATGTCTAGTATGGTTAAGGCCCCATTAATTGCTCTATTCATTCACATATGCATAGCCTACGTGAGTTGCAGTTGGGATGTGTGTACATGCTTAGATTGATATGCAGGATTCGAAGTTGCATAATAAATCGTAGGCAGTGTCCACCAACCTTTAACTGTCTTCGTGGTGCGATGTATAAGGTGTTGATTTTCGGTGTGAGCATCCTGGGTTCGAGTCCACGGACTGCCACATGTGTTTGTAAATTTCATTAATCGATTTTAGGAGAATGGTTGTTTTTAATAATTACAGTTTATTCCACTGGGGGGGGGGGTGGGGGGGGGGGCTACGCAGAGGGCTGTTCTAGGGCAACATGCTGTGCGATGGGTTATATGAGTATATTGATAGTGTGTGTGTGTGTGTTGGGGGGGCTGTGCAGGGGGCTGTTTCAGGCAACATGCTGTGTGATGGGTTATATAGGTACCGGTAAATTGATATTGTGGGGGGTGCGCAGAGGGCTGTTCTAGAGCAACATGCGTTGCTATGGGTTACATGGGTATATTGATATTGTGGGGGCTACGCAGAGGGCTGTTCTGGGGCAACATGCTGTGTGATGGGTTATATGGGTATATTGATATTGTGGGGGGTTCGCAGAGGGCTGTTCTAGGGCAACATGCTGTGCTATGGGTTATATGGGTATATTGATATTGTGGGGGCTACGCAGAGGGCTGTTCTGGGGCAACATGCTGTGTGATGGGTTATATGGGTATATTGATATTGTGGGGGGTGCGCAGAGGGCTGTTCTAGGGCAACATGCTGTGCTATGGGTTATATGGGTATATTGATAGGAGGGGGGCTACGCAGAGGGCTGTTCTAGGGCAACATGCTGTGCTATGGGTTATATGGGTATATTGATATTGTGGGGGCTACGCAGAGGGCTGTTCTAGGGCAACATGCTGTGTGATGGGTTATATGGGTATATTGATATTGTGGGGGGTGCGCAGAGGGCTGTTCTAGGGCAACATGCTGTGCTATGGGTTATATGGGTATATTGATAGGGCTACGCAGAGGGCTGTTCTAGGGCAACATGCTGTGCTATGGGTTATATGGGTATATTAATATTGTGGGGGCTACGCAGAAGGCTGTTCTAGGGCAACATGCTGTGCTATGGGTTATATGGGTATATTGATATTGTGGGGGCTACGCAGAGGGCTGTTCTAGGGCAACATGCTGTGCTATGGGTTATATTGATATTGTGGGGCTACGCGGAGGGCTGTTCTAGAGCAACATGCTATGCTATGGGTTATATGGGTATATTGATATGGGGGCTACGCAAAGGGCTGTTCTAGGGCAACATGCTGTGTGATGGGTTATATGGGTATATTGATAGTGTGTGTGTGTGTGTGTGTGTTAGGGGGGGTGGGGGGGGGCTGTGCAGAGGGCTGTTCTAGGGCAACATGCTGTGCTATGGGTTATATGGGTATATTGATAGGAGGGGAGGCTGCGCAAAGGGTTGTTCTAGGGCAACATGCTGTGTGGTGGGTTGTTGTTGTTGTTGTTGTTCCCCAAGCTGCCTGGCCGAACAGCCCCAAGGCCCCGAGCAATTCCAAGGCCATAACCGAGCGCCCCCACAGAACCCTCCCTGCCGACCACAATAAAGCCTGGGTGACCGAAGCCACTCCATGCCATGGCGGGGAGCTGAGGAGGGTGCGGAAACGCCCGGGAAACCAAAGCCCCACCCAGGGCCCTGTGCCCCTCAGCAATTATGAAGAGAAAGTTGAGGGGCAAGGGAAAAATGTGACGCTTTGGCTTCCAATCTTGGTAGATTGGGAGGTCAATCCACGGAAAAGACGCCGTCACTCGAGATCTAGAAAATATATAAGTTAAAGGAACAGTCAGAGTAAGCTATGGGTATGGCAGAGATCGCTCAGTTCTCACTCTGATAGACCAGCCCATCACCACATGACTAGAACCCAATCCTCTCAGCATCAGCTAGGAAAGGTCCTAGAAAGCCGCCTTTGGCGGGGGGATAGCTCCCCTATTTCAACCCCTTTCGGGGTCGGGCACCCGCCCTGTGTGGTGGGTTATATGGGTATATTGATGGGGGGGGGGGCTGCGCAGAGGGCTGTTCTAGGGCAACATGCTGTGTGGTGGGTTATATGGGTATATTGATGGGGGGGGGGGGGCTGGCCCGAGGGCTGTTCTAGGGCAACATGCTGTGTGATGGGTTATATGGGTATATTGATGGGGGGGTGGCTGCTCAGAGGGCTGTTCTAGGGCAACATGCTGTGTGATGGGTTATATGGGTATATTAATAGGGGGGGCTGCACAGAGGGCTGTTCTAGGACAACATGCTGTGTGATGGGTTATATGGGTATATTGATTGGGGGGGGGGGTGCACAGAGGGCTGTTCTAGGGCAACATGCTGTGCTATGGGTTATATGGGTATATTGATGGGGAGGGGCTGCACAGAGGGCTGTTCTAGGGCAACATGCTGTGCTATGGGTTATATGGGTAAATTGATGGGGGGGGGGGAGCTGCGCAGAGGGCTGTTCTAGGGCAACATGCTGTACGATGGGGTATATGGGTATATTGATGGGGGGGGAAGGGGGGCTGCACAGAGAGCTGTTCTAAGGCAGCATGCTGTATGATGGGGTATATGGGTATATTGATGGGGGGGGGGGAAGGGGGGCTGCACAGAGAGCTGTTCTAAGGCAACATGCTGCACGAGGGGGTATATGGGTATATTGATAGTGATTAACCTTCAAATCCTGAATAAAATGGGTTTACCACCAATATACGAACACATTACGAACTAATATTCTCGACAAACTACCCAACCCGTGACCGACCCCCAGAGAGCTGAGCAAGTTATGGCGCGAGTAGGATGAACCCCCGCCCCCCCCCCACCCCCTCCACGTCCACCCGAGAGGCCATAGCGTATGAATTTTAGACCCCTGGAAAAAGTTGCTGGCTTCTGATTGGCTGAAGATTGAAAGTTTTGTCTGACGTCATCGTACTGCCCGAGGCGATATGTGTCTGGTTGTGCAAGAAAGGTAGTGCTCCTCCCGTAGAATTATATGACTTTACGAACTCATATTTTCGACAGACTAGCCAACCCTTGACCGAACCCACAGAGAGCAGAGCAAATTATGGCGCGAGTAGGATGAACCCCACCTGTCTACCTTAGGCCATAGCGTATGAATTCTAGACCCCTGGAAAAAGTTGCTGGCTTCTGATTGGCTGAAACTTTGCAAGTTTTTCTGACGTCACAATACTGCCCGAGGCGATATTCGTTTGGTTTTGCGAGAAAGGTAGTGCTTCCCACGTAGATGTTTTTTTTTTTTTTTTTTTTTTTTGTTTTTTTTTTAAATGTCTAGTATTACAATTTATTCCACTGGGGGTGAGGGCTGAGGGGGGGGGGGGGGGCTACGCAGAGGGCTGTTCTAGGGCAACATGCTGTGCTATGGGTTATATGGGTATATTGATATTGTGGGGGGTGCGCAGAGGGCTGTTCTAGAGCAGCATGCTGTGCTATGGGTTATATAGGTATATTGATATTGTGGGGGGTGTGCAGAGGGCTGTTCTAGGGCAACATGCTGTGCTATGGGTTATATGGGTATATTGATATTGTGGGGGTGTGCAGAAGGCTGTTCTAGGGCAACATGCTGTGCTATGGGTTATATGGGTATATTGATATTGTGGGCGCTACGCAGAGGGCTGTTCTAGGGCAACATGCTGTGCTATGGGTTATATGGGTATATTGATTGGGGGGGGGGGCGCAGAGGGCGATTTTGTCCAGCTGTGGAAAGACGTGTTGTAGTCCAAATGCTGCGACGTCATTCTTGTTACCGCCAAAAACACCATCTGCAATGAATAATAAAATAAATTAGCTTTTTCAGTATTCGAGGACACACTTACTCATATTATTCTGGTTATCATTGGACGATTTTATTAAGATTAGGAAGGATCTGAGGACGTTTAAGGGTTAATTGAGATCCTTTTTACCCCTCTGATTGCTCAAGATCCTTCCTAAACTGCTTATAATCCTCCAATGTTACCCAAAATAAAAATAAAAATCAATTCATAAATGAGGTAAATATGAAGGAAATACAATATCCTGAACATATTAAATGTACACATAGACGTATACTAAAGCCGGTATCACACGAGCGCTTTTTCACTCAACATTTATCCTCAACACTGATCTGGCAGCTTATGAGGTCAACATTTACAATATTTCGTTTACCTAAGTTCATCTGCCAACAGTCTAGTTTCCGATACCAGTGCAAAATATTGCAGAAATGTTGACAGAAAAATGTTGATCATCGAATGTTGACTATAAAAGCTCTCGTGTGATACCGGCTTACATGTGAAGCAATAACACCACAATCGAATTGAAACAAACATTATATTTTGTCTATTAGTAGACGATTTTACTTAGTTTAGGAAGGAGTTCTGACAATTAATAAAGGGACAATTATATCCCCACAGGTTCTTTCTAAGCTGTGTAAAATTATCTACTATAGTTGCCAGAATATAATGAAGGGGTTATTATCGTTAGTATGACTATGGTCAATATGGTGTATGAAGGGGGCGGGGTTACTGTAGGCCTATCACAATGCTGGGAGGTGGTGGGCGGAGCTTGGTGACATTGGTGACGCCTCTTATGTCACCTAACTCCACCCACTATTAAGGAAGTGGGCTGAGTTTGGTGACTCTGATTGGCCTGTGACTCCCCATAACCAAATTCCACCCACTCTGGAGGAAGTGGGCGGAGTTTGGTGACACTGGTGATGCCCATTATGTCACCAAACTACACCCACTATTGAAGTAGTGGGCGGAGTTTGGTGAAATTATGTCACCAGATTCCACCCACTAATGAGGAAGTGGGCGGGGTCTGGATGGGCGGATTTTGGTGACGAACATTAAAGACTCACTGTTTTGTCAGTACACTCCGCCCACAATGCATTGAATTCACCAACTGCCTTACAATCTCCGTTCTATTTTTATTAGCGACATTAATTTATTTATATATGATTATTTATTAGTTCTAATTAATTATTAGCAGTATTCATTAGTTTCCTCTATGTGTCATTATAATCATATACCTTCTGTTATTATTAAGGTGGCATAGTTGGTTAGGGCAATTCTTAAGGGGGAGATTTTCACTTCAGGGTTCTTTTTCTGGACCCCCCTTCTCCCTCATGTTTAGCCCCATCGGTTTTGACATATCAAGAGGTTCGCCTAATTAGTTTGGCAATTTTAAGACCTTTCGCCCCATTTCATGCCATTTTGGTGCGAATTGCCCTCGCTAATCATGTTTAATTTTTGCTATTTACAGGTAATAGGCCTACCTGTACATTATCTTTCAAGTCTATTTTAGGTATATTTGTAATTATTTCTACGCATATACATATCTAGTATCTAGCTATCTATCTATATACTTAGACAGCTACCCCATAGCTTAGGGTGGACGACTCGAGACAGAGCCCGAACAGTGACAACACGTATAATTAATGTAATACCATAACAAGTAGCTACATAATAGCTGGACCCGTGGACAACTGTACACATCTGTCCCCAAAATGGCATCAGGCTGAAAATACTACTGCGCATGCGTCAGAGAGAGTTTTGGATTTGCTTAGAGTTGTAAATGCTTATTTAGATGCTATATAAGCCCACCATCAATATCACTGCTGTCCATGATGATCTAAGGTTATACTATACCTTATAATACCCTTGGGTGGTCTGAGGTGGTCCAATGGTTGAGTAAATTGGTGTTACTTACTTGTTCTGGGTTCGTCGTCTGCTGCAGTGTTGATAACAGTGGCTGATAAGTAGGGCCATCTATCGGGGAATGACAGGCTATTCTTTTAGACTCCATTATGTATACCTTACTGTAAACAACTTGTATATCTTATTTTGACCCTCATAGAAGGCTAGTCCTAGGTCTCTGAGTCTTCTCCTGGGCGTCCTAGATATGTGTGATTTATTTTTATATTATTATTTGTTATTATTATTATTTTTTATTTTTTTATTTTTGTATTTATTTTATTTTTTATTTTGTCCCTATTCGGGCTCTGTCTCGAGTCGGCCATCCTTAGCTATGGGTTATGTGCCTGTGTATATAGGCTACTGTACATACATTTATTCACATAAGTATGTATGTATGTATGTATGTAGCCTACTCTGGCACCTTCCCGTTTTTTTTTTTTTTTTTTTTTTTTATAGGGGTGGCCGACTCGAGACAGAGCCCGAACAGTGACATCACAACACATCAGAAAAAAACAAAACAAAATGCAAAATCACACACATCTTTTCATTTTGGCTGGCGGGCATGGTTTCTTTCCCTTTTTTATTGTATGTATGTATGTATATACTCAGACACATACCCCATAGCTGGGGGTGGCCAACTCGAGACAGAGCTCAAACAGAAACATTTAAAGTTCCAATTCTTAGGGTCCGGGACCACTTTCACGTTCCCTTGCCCCTTACTCTGTCTCGTCTATTTCCTGGCAATATTCCCCTTGAGGATTTTGACGCCTTATAAATGTTTATTCTATCATTAGACGATTTTATTCAGCTTAGGGAGGATCTTTGGGAGTCGGATGCATAATTGAGTTGCTTCAGACCCCTCAGATTCCGAGAGGTACTTCACAATCTCAATATAATCATCTAATTATAGCCAGAATAAGTTTAATTAATTATGCTTCCATGTCTGCTGATAGGGTTAACATTTTGTAACAAAATAAAATGTGAGTTTTTTTTTCTTCTTGGACTCCCTTCTCCCTCATGTTTAGCCCCATTAATTTTGATATTTCAAGACGATCGCCCATTAGTTTGGCTATTTTATGACCCTTCGCCTCAAAAATGTACAAATTAATCTTGAAGGAGGGTCTTGTGAGGGTGTTTTTTAAGCTTGATGGAAGTCTAGGGAGGAAACTATTTTTTTTATAAAACTATATATAAATGAGTAAATAAATACCCCCATCCCCCCTTAATATATTAAGACACAAGTCAAGGGAATAAAGAATACTTCATATTGCATCCAATAAAATGTATTGTTTTATATCAAATATCAATATACAGTACATATCAACATTAATGTTATATGCTGTATAAATATAATCATTTCCTACAAAATTCAGCTACAAAAAATGTCATATGCACTACTGAATACTGTAGAGCAAACTGTGTCCTTTGCACCAGCGATGTCTGTTGGGAATGTCTGTTCTATTATATTCTAACTATATCTAGACGATCTTATGCAGCTTAGGAAGGATTGAGATGGTTGAAAGCTTTATAATTGCCAGAGCTCCTTCCTAAACTGAATAAAATCGATTAGTAGTAGCCAAAATATAATGAAAATAATGTGGACAGGTACAGAAGGGGTTTAATTTCACTTGGACTTGATAACATTGATAACAAAATGATCGTTTCCCGGGCGATTCCGCACCCTCCTCAGCCCCCCCCACCCCCCCCCCCCCCGCCATGGAGTGGCTTCGGTCACCCAGGCTTTATTGTGGTCGGCGGGGAGGGTTCTGTGGGGGCATTCGGTTATGGCCTTGGAATTGCTCGGGGCCTTGGGGCTGTTCGGCCAGGCAGCTTGGGGAACAACAACAACAACAACAACAACAAAATGATGACAGCTTTGGCCACAGTATTTATGCTATTATCACAGAGTTAATGCCATACAACCTTAATGTGAGACAGGAATATACCAAATAAAGTCGGAAATACCTAAAATATTGTCACAATCTCTATAATATCGCTCTAAAATGGCTCAAATCTCCAGAATATCGCTATAATTCATGATGCTAGATGAGACCAGAACCTCTCCGGAAGGTCTGGGGCCGGGGAAATGCTGGAGGCCCCTAGTGACCCTGGGTTTCTGGGTCTTCTCGTGGGCGACCTAGATGTATGTGAATATATATTTTGTTATGTTTTTTATGTTGAATTGTCCCTGTTCGGGCTCTGTCTCGAGTCGGCCACCCTCAGCTATGGGGTATGTGCCTGAGTATATAGTATGCAAACATCAGAGTAAATGCCATACAACCTTAATGTGAAACAGGAATACATTATGGTGGTTTTGAGATGTAGTATTTTTACATAGTGGTTTTGACAGATTTGTTTGTCTTTATAATGTGTGGTTCCTGTTTTGGTTTGTATGTTTTGTATGTTTTGTAAGCTTTACAATTTAAGTAGTCCCTCTTGCTCCTTGGGGATCTGTGTGGTGTAATCGTCAGTGTAGAAGAGGACCCAGTACAGCAAATATTATAATCTAATTTATTAATTTCACTCCCAATACCTAGATGTGTGTGAATTTGTGTTTTTTTGGTTTTGTGTGTTTAATTTGAAAGTCTTACAATTTATTCCTAGTGTAAATAAATTACATTATTGAGGTCGTTAGGGTGGAAGGCTCGATCTCTAAGTCCCTCCTGTGTGGTGTGTGTCGGTGAGAGACATGACCGTTAGTGAAGCCTCCAGTTCACTCTTGGTGGTTTCTTTGTCGGCGTAGAAGAGAACCTCCACTGAAGCTTGGGTCATGATGAAGCCGTTGTCGGAGAAGATGCCCGCCACGTCCGTCTGGAGCCATACGAAGAGCGCCACGGCATCGCTGGTCACGCTCACGGTAAAGGTCCAGTTGCTGCCGCTTGTCACTACCGGCTCCGATATACCACTAACCTGGAGGTAGATAAGGGTCAAGGAGTTAGAATGTATAGTATGGTACTGTATAAAAAAATAGCATTAATCCTTTGAAGATTATGACAATACCAGGCAGCTAAACGAACTGCCAAAAGAGTTATTTACAATGCTAAAAATCGCATTAAGGACCTGGTCCTCGAACAAGTGTGTAACACTGACAATCCCAATGGGATCTTCAACCTAGCTAGGCGAGTTAAAAATGACAGTAGGGATATTATAGGTGAACAGTGTGTTAGAGATGATAATGGGAAGATTGTGTATGCAGAACATGAAATCAGAGAAGCATGGAAGGTACACTATGAACGATTGCTAAATGTAGAGTTTGAATGGGATAAGGAACAGCTTAGTATCGAAAAACCAATATCTGGGCCCCCTCCTTTGATAGCACCAGCTGTAGTGAGCGACGCAATCAATAAAATGAAGGACGGTAAAGCTCCAGGTTGCTCCGACATTGTCGCTGAGATGATAAAAGCCTCAGGGGAGATTGGTGTAAACTTAGTCACTGAGTTGATAAACACCATTATTAAAGATGAGAAAATCCCAGAGGATTGGCTCAAAAGTGTAATAGTAAATATATACAAAGGAAAAGGGGATGCGCTAGATAGAGGAAATTATAGGGGCCTGAAAATGCTTGACCAAATCATGAAGATCTGTGAGAGAGTCCTTGAGGGTTTGATCAGGCAAAGCATCTCTATTGATGATATGCAGTTTGGTTTTATGCCAGGACGTGGTACAACCGATGCTATCTTCATAGTCAGGCAGATACAGGAAAGATACCTACTAAAAGGCAGGGATCTTTACTTTGTGTTTGTGGACCTGGAGAAGGCCTTTGATAGGGTACCTAGAGATGTTGTACAGTGGGCTATGAGGAAACTTGGTGTGGAAGAGTGGCTGGTGCGTGTGATAATGAAGATGTATGAGGATTCGCGAAGTTCGGTGAGGGTGAAGGGTGTACTGAGTGATGAGTTCGCAGTCCGTGTTGGAGTCCATCAGGGTTCAGTGTTAAGCCCCCTCCTCTTTATTATGGTCTTGGAGGCGCTGTCTAGAGTTTTTAGAGGCGGACTCCCGTTGGAACTGTTTTATGCAGACGATTTAGTCCTAATAGCTGACATTATGCAGGATGCTGAGGCCAAATTCAGAAAGTGGAGAGAGGGCATGGCGAGCAAGGGTTTAAGAGTCAATATTAACAAAACCAAGGTTATGCATTGTAGTTTGAGACGAGGCAATGTGGAAAAGAGCGGTGCATACCCATGTGCAGTGTGTGGAAAGGGAGTGGGCGTTAACTCAATTCAATGTAGCATCTGTCGATGTTGGGTACACCATGGGAGTAAGCGCTGTAGTAGAATAAAGGGGCCCCTGCCGAAGGATAAGTCAGAAATAGAGAAATTTGAGTGCGTAGTGTGCAAAGGCGAGCTTGTGTTAAGTGATGATCCTGTGGCTGTGAATTTTGGAAATGAGTCTTTGGAGCTGGTGAACAAGTTTTGTTACCTAGGAGATACCATCTCTGCTGGTGGTGGGGCCGAGGCTGCCACTGTTGCTAGAATTAGGTGTGGCTGGGGGAAGTTCAGAGAATTGATGCCAATCCTGACCATGAAAAGAATGCCTCTCCCCCTGAAGGGAAAGCTGTATGCCTCATGTGTTAGAAGTGCAATGACGTATGCCTCAGAAACATGGGCCGTTAAAGTAGAGGATGTCAACAGAATGGAGTGTAATGAGATGAGAATGGTGAGATGGATGTGTGGGGCCAGGCTACAGGATAGAATAACAAATGTTGAGCTGAGGAGACGTTTAGGTATAAAGAGTATTAGCGAGGTGATGCGTACAAGTAGACTGGGATGGTATGGACATGTGGAGAGAATGGATGAACAAATTGGGTGAAAAAATGCAGGTCTGTGATTGTGGAGGGAGCTGCACCAAGGGGTGGACCGAGGAAGACCTGGGATCGGACTATACGCGCCGATCTCAAATCCAAGAACTTGACAAGTGAAGCAGCCCTTAACAGGGTTGCCTGGAACGCCGCCATTAGGACAAGAGACTGAAACTGCACTTATGTGTGGAACACTCAGTCTTAAAATTTTATGTATGTATGTATGTAATTCATTCCTACTAATTTACTTTCATACACAAGATCACAACGAGGAACAGAACTTATGTGGGCAACTGTAGGCTACATGTAGATTACAAGCAAATTTTAACAGCTGTATTATGAAGACCTCCCCTTAAGCTTTCAGTACCATTTGTTCCTAAGCTAAATAATATAGTTCTAATGCTATCTATCTATCTATTTACTCAGGCCCATTCCCCAGTTTTCCTCTGTTTTTTTTTTCTCTCTTTGTTGGGGGGTGGCCGACTCAAGACAGAGCAAGAACAGGGATAACACAAAACACAACAGAAAACAATGAACACACAAAAACAAAATACAAATTCACACACATCTAGGTCACCCATGAGAAGAAGGAGTTCTAATGCTAGTCAGAACTAAAGGCAAAAGTGATTAAGTTAAAAGCAAGGCAGTCAAATACAAGGCTGTTGACAGCTTTGATGCCTGAGAAGCCTCATCGAAATAGTGGGGTTGGGGTGGGGGAGGGTTACCATTGTTCAGACATTAAGCTTTCAGTACCATTTGTTCCTAAGCTTCTTAAAATATAGCCTATTATAGTGCTGATGATAGTTAGAATTAAAGGCAAAAGTAGTTAAATAATAACCCACCTGGAGCTGGGCATGTACAAGGGGTGCGTCCTTTGGTCTGCCCATGAGGTAGAAGTTACGAGGGACCTGCAGTGTGTTGCCCTCGGGTAGTGTGAGGTGGGAGGTGAGGAAACACACGTCTACAGCATCGTATAGTCCGTCCTGGCAGTGGGTGTCTAGTTCAAGGTCCGCTCAGATGTTCAGGCTCAACGCTTCATTTGCTGCTTGTCCATTCTGGAATACAAAAGATTATACAAAATACATACATATATACACAGAATACATAAAAGACAAAACCATTAAATTAAATACTGGTCTCCCTAACTCTCCAATGCCCCGATTTATTGGCAGACACCAGTGCTGTTGGTGGACGGCGTGGTCTAGCAATCTATAGCAACTATTCACTGAAGTCCCTGATCATCAGGGCACCCACCCTAGCCCAGCTCTTGAGCAGGGAGGTCATGGTGGTAAAAACTGCATCATATCGAATAGTAAATGACTTAACTAGAGTATGATGGTGTTGACATTTAATGTACTACACCCTTCATCAACGAACTTGACGGTTTGGTTACGAGTCCTCACAGCCCAACCCTGTGATTTTATCCTGGCTAGTGCTCCGAGAGGGTGTACCGTGTATATAAACTGTGTATATATCAACTGTCAAGTTCACTGGTGCCAGGTATAGTATATTAACTGTGGTAATGAGGTAGTGTTGGTAAAACTATTATTGTACTAACCATAGTGATCATTTTGCTGACAGAGAAAACATACGAGTAGTGTTGGTAAAGCTATTAATATATTAATCTATTAATGTATATCCAGTGTTAAGTTCACTAATAATATAAAGGGAGGTAGTGTATGATAAAGTTATAGTCTTGTTGGTCAGGAATAGAGAAGAGGCAGCATTATTACAATTACAGGTCTCCCTCGATATACGTTTGGGTTACGTTCCTGAAAACCCGATCTTAAATTGAAAATAATATAGCAAACCCTGAAATTAATGGGGTAAATGGGGATGCATTCTGAGACCAGCCAAAACCCAAACACCTAAAAACCTGTAATAATATAGTAAATTGGGGTATCAGATAGTGAGGGAGACCTGTATAAATGTACAGTACTAACTACAGTGATTGTTTTGTTTTTTAATGACACATAAAAGGTAATGTTGTTAAAGCTATTAATATACTAACCACAGTGATAGTAGTGTTGTTAGAGAATAGAGAAGTAGTGTTGTTAGAGCTATTATTGTACTAACCATAGTGATAGTTTTGTTGTTAGAGAATATAGAGGTAGTGTTGGTAGAGCTATTAATGTACAAGCCCTAGTGATAGTTATGTTGTTAGAGAATACAGAAGTAGTGTTGGTAAAGCTATTAATATACTAACCACATTGATGGTTTTGTTAATAAAGAAGAGGCAGCATTATTAGAGCTATAGATATACTAAATGCAGTGATATTTGTGTTGGCTGATGACACATATAATTATTATGTTACCTCCACCAACCGACTTTACTCCTAAACTCAATTAATGAAATCAACAAATAAAAATACAGCACACCACAAACATTAAAAAGAAACTGACACCCAGACTTAATGCCCTCAGGTCACTTGCTCACACAAAATTTGGACACAACAAAGAAACTACCACCACAGTATATAAACAATACATAAGATCAGTGATGGAATACGCAAGCCCAGCCTGGGCTTCTAACCTAGCTAAAACACATCATAAGACCTTACAGACTATTCAAAACAAAGCCCTGAAGATCATTACAGGCTGCACAGCTACTGCACCCACAGATCACCTTCATCAAGAAACCAAAATCCTCAAAGTCAAAGACCATCTGGACATGACAGGCACTCAATTCCTGGCAGCAGCCTCCACGAACCAAGACCACCCACTAAACTACATGGCAACACACCCACAGACACCAAGAAATATCAAAACAACACCCAGCACACACTATCACACACAATTATTGTCCTCTCTCCCTCCCTGCCCACCCTGAACCAACTTCCAGAAGCACATCCATACTCATATCTCTCACCGATCCATCCACTCACTCACAGACAACACGCAGCTGCATGCACGACCTCCCGAAATCCATCCTTCCGAATCCTCCCTTCCTCGCGAGGACAGAGTCCACCTGGCCAGGCTGAGATGCAGACACCATCCAGCTTTCCTGAGCTATCAGAAGAGACTGGATGACTCCGTTGTCGACGCCTGCCCGGGATGTAACACAGCACCCCATACCATTAAACACATCATAGAAGACTGCATTTCACACAACCACTTACGCCAACAACACAATCTACACTCAATGAGAGCTCTGTGGGAAAGCCCGATCGTGGCCATGGCCTTCCTCAGGGACTCGGGGCTGTTCGGCCAGGCAGCTTAGGGAACAACAACAACAACAACAACAAATACATGTGGCAGTCCAGGGATTCGAACCTAGGATGCTCACACCGAAATTCAGTGCATTAATCCATTGCGCTACGAAGACAGTTAAAGAATGGTGGACAAGCCTACGATTTATTATGCAGTTTCGAATCCTGCATATCAATCTAAGCATGTACACACTTTCCAACTGCGCTATCATAGGCTACGGATAGATGAAAGAAAGGAGTAATTAATGGGGCCTTAACCCTAAGGAAGGCCTCTCTATAAACTACCCCTGAACCTGAATTAATTATTATACTGTTGGTAAAGCTAAAATTGATTAATATACTGTACTAACCACAGTGATAGTGGTGTTGGATGATGATACAGGAACCAATTGGTCGTAGCGATGGAGGTTGATGGTGAGAGTTGCTCCTTCAACGGCATCCATCCGGTCACTCACCACGTACACTTTCACCTGATGGATAAATATAGTTAACACCTATAGTACGGTTGGCCAAATATAGTTAACACCTATAGTACGGTTGGCCAAATATAGTTAACACCTATAGTACGGTTGGCCAAATATAGTTACCCCCTGCAGTACGGTTGGCCAAATATAGTTAACACCTATAGTACGGTTGGCCAAATATAGTTAACACCTATAGTACGGTTGGCCAAATATAGTTAACACCTATAGTACGGTTGGCCAAATATAGTTAACACCTATAGTACGGTTGGCCAAATATAGTTAACACCTATAGTACGGTTGGCCAAATAGGTCGCGTATCCGGTGTCGTTACGCTTGGCTCGCTGTGTGCTGTATTAATGTCTGTCAGATGATGATTAGGGTGGGTAAGTGTAGGAACATGTTAGTATATCTCACTTAAAAGAAAGAAAGCATGTGTAAATATTGCTGGTACCAATTATTGATAAAAAAAATAATCGGTGCCGAGACATCACTTATTAGCGCGACTGTACAATGAGGACTTAATGATTCTTTTTGTTACTGCTATACGATTATATTTTTAACATCGTTCTTAACACCAATAACCCCCAAATTAAATTAATGCAAGCAACTGAGGAGGGGCGTCGACTGACTGGGGACAGAGGTGCATGGGGGTGTTTAGTTCGTGACCATATAGAAATACAGTAGATAGATAGATAGATGTGATCCCAGGATTCAAACTTAGGATATCTCATACAGAGCTTACACGCTCTAACCATTACACCATCAAGACAGTTTTACAGAAGTTAGAATAGAACACAATTTATCTAAGGTATAATACCTTCCAAACTAACTTACAGTACTTTACTTTGTAATTTAACCCTTTCATGCACAGGGCACGATTTGCACCCTTTCTAGGATACTTAAAAGTCCTTGTGACCATCAGGGATGTTTAGACACCTTTAGTTTAGTTACTTCAACCTCTGCAGTTGTCTTTGAGTTAGCTGTGGGTAGAAAACTATTTTGGAGAGATAATTATGAGATTGAGAGAACTCTCTTTCTGAATGCTAAACGGCAACCCCAGAGTCCACAGGATAGCGAGAGGGTTAAGAAAAAACTTGGCTTTCAAAAAAGTAGGATTTAACAAATTACTTCTATGTAGTACCAAATACCATAAACAGTACAGTGAATATTACTGCATCTTTCAAAATATCATTTGTACAGTATTTTTACATTCACCTTTCAAAATAGCTATGGCAAATAAAATTCCAAGCATCCCTAACCTGAACTATAGACATTCAATTAAAATGTAAAACTTGCAAACTAAACAAACCAAAATTGGGACAAGGACAATATAAAGTCAAATTAAATTATCAAAATCGCTATGTGGAAACAACGCTTACTAAAATGAAAATTATTAAATAAAAGAACACAATCCACCACATAGGGTGTACATTACTACATGAGCAAGTTAATCTGTTTCCCAAGCAAACTAATCGCACATATAACAACGCACTATCGTCACGTTAAAGGAAGTAGTCAAGTTTGGGAAGTCTGGGACGTTCTGGCAAATTTTACTAAACTCTGCATGAATAAAGAAACTACATGTTAAATGTCAAAATATTATTTAAAATCAAATTTGCAACATGACAAGACATTAACAATAGTACAAAATACAAATATTGATAAGATATCTATACTATTACAAAATAATATATAAAATACAGTACAGCACTCACTAACGATAGTGCTATCGGGTAGGTACCTGTAAGCATAGCATGCCTCAAGTGACCCCTATCAATAACTACCCTACAAATAACCTACATTTATAGCACAAATAAACTAAGGAAATCGCAAAAGTAAGCAATTGATACTATCGACAATGAATACATATAATATAAAGACAAATAATTGCAAAATATGAAGTAACAACAGATTTAAACAAAGAGTACTCTTTTAACAAGAACAATAAATTTAAAAAAATCATCAATATTAATATTAATAATAATAATAGAAAAAGAAAAAGATAAAAAATAAATACAGACAAAAAGTAAGCAGAGGTTATACAAGAAACTTCAAGTTAAAAATGCTTGATTAAAATTATTGATGTCAAATTTTAGAATACAGTCACAATAATTGACCCTAAAAAGATTAAATTTATGGAACAATTTACTTGCCTCAAAACCTCTGTCCACTAAGAGTCTGTATAGTAACCTAGCTCTAGCCCAAAAGTCATCTACTTTGGTGCAGATTTTACAAAATCTTATTAATTGGGAATAAAAACAATTATAAGTTATTTTACTATCGATATTACTACTAGGGAAAGGAAAGTTTATTACGTTAAAATTAAAATCATCAACTTTGTGATATACTTTAAGTATGCACTGTTCATTAACAATCTCTATATTTATATCAAGAAAATTTTCAACTTTATAATTTACGTTACATTGTGTGAGGGGAATAGAATTAGGGTAAATAAGTTTAGCAACTTGATTAAAATTTAACAAATTGCAAACAAGAATATCATCAATATATCTACTATTATTACTTAACAGTTTAGCAAGTGCTAATTTTTCTGGAATTTTATTTTTCTTGCTACTGTCAACTAAGTCTTTTATATATTTAAATTCTAAAGCAAGCAAGAATAAGTCTGCAATTAAAGGGCTAGCATTTCCACCCATAGGAATTCCTAATATTTGTTTGAAAATGTACGGCCCGAATCTAACATAAGTATTGAAAAGGAGGAATTTAAGGGCATCTTTAAGCTTAGTTCTATCAAAATATACAGAACTAGTGGGAGTAGAGCTAAGTGATGCATTATTAAAATATGTATAAACATTTATGAAATAATTACCATTCCTAACGAACCTGTCAAAGTGCAAATCTATAATAAAGCAAAGCTCTGAATATACTAAATCTAAAGGCAAATTGGTATACAAAGTTGAAAAGTCGAAGCTATGTACCGAGGTAACTTTCGGCATGGTATTTATTTTATCAATAACTTCTAACGAATTGTCAACACTCCAATAATAGTTAATGCCAGTTCTTCTCATGATGGTATTACAATATCTTTTATGAGTACTTTTAATGTATTTTAAGCAATTTACGACTTGTTCTGATAAGAGTTTTAGTGGTAGCAAATTTTGCTCCGGCAATAAAGCGATATTTATAAGGTCTTTTATGAAATTTAGGTAACATGTATAATTTTGCAATGCACTTGTTCTTATCAGAAAGTTTAATATCAAATATTATATTTTTCTTGGTATGTTCATCGATTAAGTTATCAATATTCAGATTATTTTGAATTTCATAAACAGAATTACCGCAAATATTTTTACGTAATATGTTACCCTTAATACCTAATTCTTTTTTCATATTTTCAAGATAAAATTTCTTACATGTGAAGCTATAATTATTGCTGGCTTTATCTACTGTAGTGATTACAAAATGTTTATGTAAATTTATTAAATCAGCTTTAACCCTCTCACCACGGAAGGGCTCTTGAACGCCCATAAAAAAGCACATAACAGGTACCCGGAAGGTCTCTTGAACGCCCAGTGGTTGAAAGCCTGTGAGCTTCGTGTGCGAGGCGTCGGTCCGACGCATGTAAACAACAGCCGGCTGGACCGACGCCCCGCATCTCCGGCCACAAGAAGGAGAGCGTCGCTTGTTCGTGTGTGCCTGTATGTTGTTGTTAAGTATCGAAAAGTGGTGTAAAGTGGCTGTTTTGGCCATAAAGTTATCTCCAATGAAATCATCATCACAGCTCAACCAGTTGACTTAGAGAGCTCTACTTAATGCCATTCTACAGGTAAATAACACAGCTACGCTTGGGGATGCGCGGGAATGCGGGAAGCAGTCTGATTAGCGAATATACGGTAGCCTAGCCTAGACGTTTTTCGGCCAAAACACCCGGGTTTCGAGGAATATATATATAATACATAGCCGGGGCTGGAGGGTTAAGCTTATTATAATTATAGTCTATAAAATCTGAAAGATTAAATTCATTTTTAAGCGAGAAAATTTTATTTCTAATTAACTTAATTAATAATTTAGACCATGCTTCTAGTTCTCTCGCATTGCAGCACGCAATTTTTAACAATTTATCTTTTAATTTATTGACTGAAAAAACAATATCTTTTAAAATTATGTCCCATGTTACTTTATTACTCCCTATTCTAAATTTAAACCCTTTACGACATAGCTCCGCTAATTTGTCGTTTGCAAAATGTTTAACTAGTTCTACATCACCTGTTAATATGTGACATATCGGACTATAAATGAACTTTGCTAGTGCATCACGCCTGCTAGCTGGCATATCCATGACTCTTTCACACACACATTTATTATTATTGAAAATATCATTATCTGAAAGATTTCCTAAAACTTTATTATAATTACAAATAATAGACCCAACAGGTCGTTCATATGAATACACTATTAATGGTTTGAAATCTTTACAACCATCTGGTAACATGGACTTAACTTTCTTTGAATTAATAAGACTGTTAACATTAATTTTGTCTAAAATTTTAGAGGAATAATTTAAAGTGGACATGACTTTATCTTTAATACGGTTATCTTTGGATTTCTTAGAATTAGCTCTAATATATCCCATAAAAGCAAAGACTATATTCTTAAATTTATTTGTGAAATTATGTTTATTATTAAATTTATGAGTTGGTCCAAATTCTTAACTACTAACCTCTATAACTCAGAAATGACTAGAGTAATGGAGCTAATATTTCTACCATTTGGGAAGAGTCAGATAGGGAATAGGTGTGGAAATATACAGCCCATTTACTCTAGCCCTTTTTGAGTTACAGAAGTTAGGTTAAGTATAGAGAAATCAGGTGGTATGGGATTTAAATTAGCATCAGTAGGATATAAATAGACTAGTGTATATCCAGGCCAAAAATGAATGATGGACTTACATTTTCTACATCCATGTATACAGAAGTTATAACCGGAGCAAAGAAGTTCTTGACGTAGTAGTGCAGCATCTTCCACCGCCCTTTGTACTCTGTAAGATCAGTCATGTATTAGGGGTTATCATACAGGAAATTTTACAGTTAATTTTCTATGATCAAAATTTTCCTGGCAGCCAGTGCCATGTAACATCTTTGTGTGTTATTTATGTTGAGATTCCCAAGTGTGAACATGAACAGCAGTATACAAATCAGATTATTATTATTATGTTTTTTCCACCAACCAACTTCACCTCTAAACTCAATTAATGAAATCAACAAATACATGTGGCACTCCAAGGACTCGAACCTAGGATACTCACATTGAAATTATGCGCACTTATGCATTACGCTATCAAAGCTTTGTGGCTCATCAAATTGACACTGGATTTGGCAGACTGATCACCAATAGCACCAATTTGGCAGACTGATCACCAATAGCACCAATTAGCATGTCTTGGGAGGTCCAAGACTGCTCAAGCTCCAGCTTGGATGACAAAAACACAGCTCCAGGTTAGATTAAAATGTATAACTTGCAAAACAAACAAACAAAAAACAGGAACTGCACAATATAAAGACAAAATAACTTATCAAAATCACTATGTGGAAATAACGATTTAGCAAAATACACATTTTGAAATAAAAGAACACAAAACCACCACATAGAATGTACGATCGACCAAAAAACAATCTTTACACTAGTGAGCTGCAAATAATCTAGTGTGAACGGAATGAATCGGGTGAAACATAAGTCTGTGAGGTATTATCATAAGATTTCGACCCACTTCCAGAATGTTTTGAGCGTTAGTGTAAAGATTGTTTTTGGTCGAGTGTACATCACTATATGAGTAAGTGAATTTGGGTCCCAATCAAATTAATCCCGCATATATTAACGTATTCTCGTCATACTCAAGGAGTTAGTCAATTTGGGAAGTTCAGGACGTTCTGGTAAATTCTGTACAAATGTTTAACTGACCAATAGATGCCCATGATGCTCCCTGGCATATATCGTTGAGTTGCCAGTATAGCGCTCCCATGGTGTACCCTTCACCCTCGTCCGTCACTGAACTCCTCCAGCGCCGGTAGAACTCTGTCTCCGCCTTTACTGCCATGGCTTGGTGAACCTAAACAATACACAAGTACACAGTCACTCAGAAAAGTTTGTAAACCTCCCTTGTTTTTAATTGTACAAGTATCAGTATACAGTACCTTTAGGACATACTGTATGTATCTACATATAAGTTTAAAGACCGCTCCATCCACAGAATGCGTGGTCTCAGTTCTTTTACTGTCTTCGTAGCTAATGGATAAATGCACTGAATTTTGGTGTGAGCATCCTAGGTTTGAATCCCTGGACTGCCACATGTATTTGTTGATTTCATTAATTGAGCTTAGGAGTAAAGTCAGTTGGTGGAGGGAACATAATAACTATAGTACAGTACAATAAAGTCAGTTGGTGGAGGGAACATAATAACTATAGTACAGTACAATAAAGTCAGTTGGTGGAGGGAACATAATAACTATAGTACAGTACAATAAAGTCAGTTGGTGGAGGGAACATAATAACTATAGTACAGTACAATAAAGTCTTGCTACAACACAGCCCCATCATGTCATCACAGTGGCCGATGTTGGTATAGTGCTAACAGTGTCTCAGCAAGACTCAACAAAGTCCCCCAGAAGCACTTACACCTGGCGAACTTTTTTTTATTATAATGTAAAACTTGCAAAATAAACAAACCAAAACGTATACGAACACAGTAAAATGACAACAAAAATAATCAAAATCGCTATGTGGAAACAACGCTTAAGTAAAACAATGATTTATAAATAAAAGAACACAATCCACCACATAGGGTGTATTGTATTATGTGATAGTAAAACCAGACCACTGAGTTTCAGAACAAAACTCTCATAGGGCTGGACCGAAGGATTAGGGCAAGATGAGACTAGAGACTGTTAGGGATGAGAATGCAAGAACTGAGAGAGACTAAATCAGGCTAAGATGGCGATGCAAACTAATGCCAATGGTTTAACAATGCATGAGTGAAAGACTTAGTGGTGGAAGAATATATGAGTGAGCAAAAATAAATACTGGCCATCCTTAGTAATTATAATGTAAAACTTGCAAAATAAACAAACCAAAACTTATACGAACACAGTAAAAAGACAAAACAATCAAAATTGCTATGTGGAAACAACGCTTAAGTAAAAATAATTTATAAATTAAAGAACACAATCCACCACATAGGGTGTACATCACTACATGAGCAAGTTAATCTGGTAAAACATTTCTAGGAGGTATAGGTAGAGCCAACGAACTTGACAATAATCTTGACCCTGACCTCTCTGTAACTGAAAAGGACCTACAGTAGAGTAAACTGGCTGTAGCCTAAATATCCACACCTATTTCCTGGTAGACTCTTCCCAAGTGATAGAAACGTCAGCCCGATTGCTTTCATTCACTTTAAGTTATAAGAAGTTAAGGGGTCAAGATTATTGTCAAGTTCGCTGGCGCTACCTATAGGATGACATCAAAATTGTGGAGTGTTACAAATTCTGTTCAGAAAGTGAGAGAAAAAAAGAGAAAGAAATATAAAATATAGAACTACAAAGAGGGAAAAGAGAGAGAGAAAAAAAAAAAAAGGCCAACAAACTATTATCGGTACCTGTGAAAGATAGAGGTAGTATTGGTAAGTGATTGTCTGTCCGTCGTCCGGTGGCATGACCATATGTAGCCCTATCTGTAGCTCCAGTTCCTGTTGGCCGAGGGGATGGTGTTGGCGGTGGTAAGACATGGCCGAACTCCTGCCCCAATCCAGCTCAATAGTCGCCTCACTCATGGATCTGCACACATACACAACAATTATAATGTAAAACTTGCAAAATAAACAAACCAAAACTGGGACGACATAAGATAAACGCAAAGGAACTAATCAAAATCTCTATGTGGAAATAACGCTTAATAAAATAAAATGTATATTATATTATATTATATTTATTACTTTTTATTTTTAACATCGTTCTTAACACCAGTAAACCCCCAAATGAAATTAATGAAAGCATGTGATTCTCCCAGGATTCAAAATTACGATACCACATACAGAACTTACACGCTCTAGTTTTCTCAATCTCATAATTACCTCTCCAAATTAGTTTTCTGCCCACAGCTCACTCAAAGAAAACTGCAGAGGTTGAAGTAACTAAACCTAAAGATTTCTAAACACCCCTGATGGTCACAAAGGTTTTTAAGTATCCCAGAAAAGGCGCAAATCGCGTTCTGTGCGTGAAAGGGTTAAGTGAGTAGAGCTTATTTTATTATTTATCTATTTATTTATCATGATTCTAGTTTCCTCCATAGACCACCATTGAGCTTAATAAATTATCAAGATCCCCATTCAAGATACTGTAATATATACTGTATGTAGATTTTACGATAGAATTAATTTAAGTGGACCTATATTATTCCTATACAGTACAACTAAAGAAACACAATCAATCTATCTATTGCCAGACACCTTAATCCCCAAGGTGGCCACCCCGGCCACGAATGAACCGCCTTCATATGCTTCCATATGCCGAGGCAATTACTGGTAATTCGATCTTCTAGCCTGTTCCATTCCATTGGGGGAGTCGCTCGAGCCCAACCGCCCATTAAGAAACTTCAAGACAAAAAATGCAGGAAAATGGGCTTATGTAATACCGGCCAAAATCTGCCCTGACCAGTTGTATGACTTTTTTATTTTTATTTTGTTTTTCTGTTCGGGCTCTGTCTTGAGTCGGCTATCCCCAGCTATGGAGTATGTGCCTGAGTATATACTGTACATACGTACATACAAGGTGTCAAACCGGAGCTATTTTGTTTGAAGACTTAAAAGCATATCACAACGAACACATGAAAATTAACGTGAAATAAGCATTGTTTTGGCCATTTCATCATCTACAAAGATATAATTTGAACTATAAACCCTAATTTTATCTTTACATATAAAATAATAGGCTAAAATTAACGGACTCTGCTTTCGTTTGATACCCTGTACACATAAATAATGTACTGTACATACTACATACATATATACAAACATACAGTACAGTACATACATACATACAGTACAGTACATATATACATACCAATCATCTCTGAGTGCCGCCTCGTTCTCATTATTCCCGGCCCAGAGGAGTATACTGGGATCAATGGGAAGATATTATTGGGATGGAATTTGTGCTGTACCTAGTATCAGTGCATTACCACAAGCCCACCGAAACGTCAATAAAATACCCTCATTGTTCCCTGATTAAATAGCAGTGTATGAATATTCCCATATTCAAAATATGCTATAGGGGTGCAATGCCTGGTGAGTTATCTACTCAACAGGTGGCGTTGTGTGTGTGTAAGTGTGTGAGTCCGAGTGTAGGGGGTGAGACAGTGAAGCACGGGAACGAGATGGCTTCAGAGATGGGGTCGTTTCGGGCCATGAGTGAGCACCGTGCCTCATGTGAAGGCAAGATGGCAGGTGCTCGTTGTACTCTACGTGCTTCACATGTCTCACTCCCTAGACTGAAACAAGACCTCACGGGCTTCACTGTTCATTGTAAAGCGGTGATTGTTAAGGCTCTCAGCCTATGCCCGAGAGGAAGTAAGTTGGAGTATAGAAAAAAATAAATAAAAAATAAAAAAATACTGGGGTGGTGGTGGTGGAGGCGACGTAGCTGGGTCACCACCTCGGCCTTCACACTGTCCAGGAACGCGTCCCTGACGGGGTACATGCTACACGCGAACATCAGGTCCTCCCAGATCAGAATCCCTAGCTCATCTGCAATCTGGTAGAGAGACATGAGATACGTAACATACAAGTAGTGTACAGTACTGAAGTTACAAATTATAATGAAAAACTTGCAAAATAAAAAAACAAAACTGGGACAACACAAGATAAATGAAAAAGAACTAATCAAAATGTCAAAAGGTCAACACCATATAAATTAAAATGTAAAACTTGCAAACAAAGCAAACCAAAACTGGGACAAAGACAATATAAAGTCAAAACAACTTATCAAAATCACTATGTGGAAACAACGCTTACTAAAATAAACTTTATGAAATGAAAGAACACAATCCAGCACATAGGCAGTGGTTCCCAAACTATTTTGATGGCGACCCTAAGGTCCTGGAGTGGCGGCGTCTACGCCGTGGGACCACCTCCCGGAACTGCCAACCCTCCCGTCCGGGGACAAGATCACCGACAGTGGAGGACAGCAGGCTGCCGACCGTGGGGAGCAGTTTCCGGGAGCCAAACCGCCACAACTATGCCCTGCCCCCTCCCTGGGGGCACACGTCCTTGGAGCGGCTGCGGTCGCGCCGGGCAATTCTCACATCTCTCACACCACACACAATACACAGTTTTTCCTACACCGAGAAATGACTCTCCGGCTGTCATTTCTCTAAGACTCCTTCTAGCCGGAGACATTGAGAGCAACCCAGGACCCACCTACAAATACACATGTCCAACTTGCTCAAAACCCATTACTTCGAGCCGCCAAACTAAGGGCTCAGTTCTCTGCAACTCATGCGGGAACTGGACCCATTTCACCTGCACAACACTTGCCTCCATGAAACACTACACAAACACCTGGACATGTTCCTCATGCCCCTCCCTCTCCCAGTCAAATCCCTCCCCTAAAGCCCGTCCACCTCTCCTCCCCAACCCACATAACCTTACCATACCATCCACTCCCTCTCCTAAAACCCGTCCACCTCTCCTCCCCAATCCACATAACCTGCCCATAACATCCACTCCCACTCCTAAAACCCGTCCACCTCTCCTCCACAACCCACCCAGCCCATCCACACCCCAACCTAATCCTTTCTTACCCTCATCTCCTGCACCCCAATCCCCACCCCCACCATCATCCCCTCCCCCTCCCCCACCCCCACCCCATCCTCGTGCAGCAGCACCCAACATACACCGCACACACAACATTAACATCCTTCAACTAAACATAGATGGCATCAACACAAAGAAACACGAACTCACACACTTCATCAAACAACACAACATACACATTGCCATCTTACAAGAAACAAAACTCCGTACAACACAAAAAACACCTACATTTCACAATTTCACCACCATACGACAAGACCGGGCCGTCGGCATTGGCGGTGTGACTCATCACCCTGGTACACAAAGATATAACATATATAGACACCAGTGCACATACAAAATCCCTCCTCCCCCCAAACGATAACACAACAGAAATTCAATCAATTAAAATACGTACCGGTACTGGCAATAGCTCCAACATTAACCATTATAAACACATACATCCCTCCCCAAACATCCCCTACAGTACCAAACGATTACAGATCACAAATACAACACATCACAAACACCCCACACATCATCAAGGGTGGTGATTTCAATGCAAAGACGTCGGCCTGGTTTGTCGACAACCCAGACACAGACAGAGGGCTGGTCTTACAACACCAAACAGACAACCTATATATCCTTAATAACATTCATCAGCATACCCATACTCCCCACCAAGACCTCTACACCCCATCATCTCCTGATATCACCTTTTGCTCCCCTGAACTCGCCCCCACAACATCCTGGAGGGTGGTCAGAACCTTGGGCTCAGACCACCTCCCGATCATTATCACCACCAAAACAAGACTCACCCCAGCTAGCCACAGACACTAACCATAAAAGAGCTAACTGGGAAGCTTTCACAAATGAGACAGAACAACACTTTGAAACCTTAAACAGTACACCCATCAATAACATCAACAATGCTGTACACACATTCAACACGACTATCCAAAACGCCGACAAGAAACACATTCCAAGAGGTAACATAAAAAAACACAACCCCAACTTCTCACCAGAAATTCAAAACCTCATCATACAACGCGACACACTGAAACACTCCCCAGCACCCCACACACAAGACATCAATCAACAAATTCAAGCACTCAACATCCAGATTAAAAACAAAATACAAGAACAACAAACACTAAATTGGAATAACTTCCTACAAACACTCGATCACAAAACAAACCCCAAAAAACTCTACAAAACACAAAACAGCATCACACTTTCCAACAGCAACACAACACAATCACAACAACAGACTCTACTCCTTCATGTAAACAACAAGCAAACACTCTCATCAATCACTTCTCTCATGTCAGTCACCTAAAACCCCACAAAGACGACCGACGTGTCATTCGACGAAAAAGACAATTCCCCACAGACCCTGACTATACACCCTTCACCAACAACCAGACAAAGCATATCATCAACAATCTCAAGCTCTCACCCGCCTGTGGCCTAGACAACATAAGCAACATTCACTTCAGACACCTGGGACCACAAGGCATACAAGCACTCACTAACAAATCAAACTACAGCTACAAGCGGGTGCCCAACCCCGAAAGGGATTGAAATAGGGGAGCTATCCCCCCGCCAAAGGCGGCTTTCTAGGGCCTTTCCTAGCTGATGCTGAGAGGATTGGGTTCTAGTCATGTGGTGATGGGCTGGTCTATCAGAGTGAGAACTGAGCGATCTCTGCCATACCCATAGCTTACTCTGACTGTTCCTTTTACTTATATATTTTCTAGATCTCAAGTGACGGCGTCTCTTCCGTGTCTACCCAATCTACCAAGATTGAAAGCCAAAGTGTCACATTTTTCCTTTGCCCCTCAACTTTCTCTTCATAATTGATGAGGGGCACAGGGCCCTGGGTGGGGCTTTGATTTCCCGGGCGTTTCCGCACCCTCCTCAGCTCCCCGCCATGGAGTGGCTTCGGTCACCCAGGCTTTATTGTGGTCGGCAGGGAGGGTTCTGTGGGGGCGCTTGGGGCTGTTCGGCCAGGCAGCTTGGGGAACAACAACAACAACTACAGCTACTCACACAACACAATACCAGACATCTGGAAGCATGGTATCATCATCACATTCTCCAAACCTAACAAAGACCCCACGCTACCCTCCTCACACCGCCCTATCACACTCCTTTGCACCCCCTCCAAAGTCATAGAGCGCCTTGTACTACAACTGATTACACCTGACTTACCCCTTTCTCCAACACAACACGGCTTCAGGCCATTGCACTCCATAAACACTCTTCTTACAGACCTTACACAAAGAGCTTTCGTAATTGTTTAGTTTATGTCCTCTTTTTCTAGTTATTAAAAACGTATTCTATGGTGTATTATATGATATATAGTAGCAATAGAACTGTTCAAATGACCTGGGAAGTGTATATTAGGCTAAACCAAATACAAAACTTAGAGTAGGCTAGTGCGCGGTATTAGAGTAAGTCCACGGATGTGTTGTTTACATTTTGGGTTTGGAGCGACCTGTTGCCTACTCTAAATGCTCCGTTGTATGCGTATTTCCTTAATTGACCGACAGGTGGCGTGCGGGTGGTAGCGGTCGTTGCATTTTAGGCCACTAGAGGGCCGGCGGTAAATGTGAAATTACAAACCAATTATCTAGTTATTTAGGCTACTTTAACAATATTTATAGGTTTTTATTAATACCAATAGGCCTAGGCCTAAGTATTATTTGTGATTTTTGAGGTTCCAGATATTATATTTTATCTAAAATATGCATAGGCCTAATTGTTAATTCAATTTGAATTTATTGTTCTCGAACTTTCGGGGGGAGAGGAGGAGGACATAAACTAAACAATTACCTCAGTACCAAATCAACCAATACGGTTCGGTTCGGTTCGGTTCGGTTAGGTTAGTACTTTATTTTGGCACTGGTTTGGTTGGTCTGGGTTAATTTGGCACTGGTTGAGAGCTACTGGTTGAAATGGTCTACTGGTTGAGATGACATGGAACCCAATAATACAGACTAAAAAGACAAGGACTCAGATTTCGACTTAAGGCTACAGCTGGGCTAGATTCGTGTTCCGTGTGCGGTGCTCAGGTGCTAGAGTGACACCGTGATAGACTGACAGGGTAAAACAGCACATATGCCTTACATATAACCAAAATCAGTTAAATCACGACTGTATTTCAATATGTTTTACTTAATGTTATTGTATTAAGTTAGATTGGTTAGGTTAGCTTAAGTCACTCACATCGAACCGTCCCATTCTCGAGGTGGAGTGGAGACGTGGAGTCGGCATTTGACACTGTTACCAACTCCAGAAGTTTTCTTTTGTTTTGATCTGTAGGGCCTAGTGTTACCAACTCAAATATATTATATCAGGGGCGCGTTCAAGAGCAAGACTTCAGACGCTACAGTTTCCGTAGCGCGAATTGGGGCCTAGTGAACGATTTAGAAGCCTCTCCCGCACTACATAAATCAACTGGGTGGTTGCCATGGTTACGTTTATACCCTGATGAAGGTATTAAGGGAGCCCACCTCCCTTTTTTTATCTTTCTCTCCTTCTCTCTTTCCCTGGCTTGTATCCATTCAGCCAACTGTTTTAAGTCATTTATCCCCATCCAGGTGTCGATTTCTTCCTGGCGAGCGTTAGCGAGCCATATGATTATTTTTTTCTATGACCAATATGGACAACAGTAACATAATAAAGTCTCAATTTAAGACCAGACTAAACCTTGCTCACAAAACATAACTGCATGAATGTGGGCTCTCAGAGAAATGTTGTACAAGATGTCCATGTTGGCCATAGAATATAATAATCATATGTATTTTGATCTGGGAATTCCAAAAATGTAATTATTAATTGTCTAACTACTTAATTAGTTGAAATAGAGGAAAATTCATTATATAAGTTTATGAGCATTGTTTGTAGGTCGCTTAATTTCAATGTTATTAAATAACTTAGGCTCTTTTTGGACTCCCCAGGTCAAATTGGTTAAGAAAATATTACTTTAAGCCATCTATGCACACTTTGGTTCAAGTATCACTGACAACCACCATTCAGCTAAGAAAAGTGAGCAGGATTTAGTCCGAAGTAAAAGTGAGACTAAACTATGTTACCTAAACAATGCTCACATTCAGTCCGGCATGAATTGTGTACTAAATGTGAGCTTATTTAGGTAACATAATGAAGTCTCACTTTAAACAGGGACTAAACCTTACTCACCAAAATAAAATAAAGTGAGCAGGGTTTAATCCAAGGTTAAAGTGAGATTAAACTTAGTTACCTAAACATACTCACATTCAGTCCGACATGAATTGTGTACTAAATGTGAGCTTATTTAGGTAACATGATGAAGTCTCAATTTAAGATCGTACTAAACCATGCTAAAAAAACGTAGCTTAATAATCCAGCACCTGGGAGTATAAAAAGAACTGAGTTTTAAAAAGAATCATGGTACGGACCAGTGCATCTACACTCTGAAGGAGCTAGTGGATGGGTACATCAAAATGAACAGCTCTATTTTTGCATGCTTTCTTGATGCTAGTAAGGCATTTGACAGAGTCTGCCACAATATCCTGTTTGATAAATTAGCAACAAGGGGAGTGCCATCCTATATACTGAGAATCTTGAAGTACTGGTACGCCAATCAAACATTTAATGTAAGATGGGGTAACATTATTTCGGATTCCTTTACAGTAACCAATGGAGTGAGACAGGGTAGTATTCTCTCACCTTACTTATTCAATGTATATGGATGAATTAAGTGATAAATTGAATAAAGAGCAGATTGGATGTTATGGTGGGAATAAAATCATCAACCATCTCATGTATGCTGATGATCTGGTCATTATTGCACCGTCTTCTGCGGGTCTGAGCAAACTTCTTGATATATGTGAATCTTTTGGTAGTAAACATTGTGTTAAATTCAACCCACTGAAATGTGCTGTTCTTATATTTAGATCAAAATTACTGTATAAAAGTAAACTGCCAAATTTCTCACTCAATAATCAAATTATTCAAGAAGTAAACAAAATAAAATACCTGGGACACATTATCTCAAACGATTGCTCAGATGATGCAGATATCGGCCGTCAGCGCAGACAGCTATATTTACGTGGTAACACCATCTTGAGAAAATTCCACATGTGTAATTGGGAAACTAAAGTCACTTTGTTCCGGACATATTGTTCCTCTATGTACACGGCCCATTTGTGGTGGAAGTATAAGAGAGCCACCATAAATGGTCTGTGTACATCCTATCATAATATACTCAAGATGTTCATTGGTCTCTCTAAATATGAAAGCACTAGTATGGTGTGCACACTGTTGGATGTGCAGTGCTGTCGGGCTGTCATCAGGAGACTGGTGTACAGCTTTTCGCAGCGACTGCAATCCTCCAGTAACACGCTGATTGTAGCTCTTTGGTCTAGTGATCATATCTATGAATCCCGTATTATATCTCACTGGCAGAAGCTGCTGCACACATAGTATGCACACACACTGTAATGTAATATATAGGTCTAATTGAACTATGAGCAATGATCTGTGCAATAGGTGTTAACCAACATTGAGCAATAGCCTTAGTTAGCCTATCTGTGTTATATTGTGACAAAATGTGATATGTGCTCTATTCTGTAAATAGGCCTACTGTATTTTTTATTTTATTGTGTCTTTATTAATATATCTTTGTGTATAATTATTATCTGTGCTCTGACGAGAAGTGTATGTGATATGGACCATTAGGTCGTACTGTATTTATACTGTATCTATCTTATGTGTCTGGAATAAAGAATTATTATTATTATTATTATTATTATTATTATAAATATAAAGGCAGGGAAGGTAGTTACTGCATTATTTTTTTTCGGGGTTGCTGTGTGAAAGTTTGTATTTGTGTGTATTTGTGTGTGTGTGTGTGTGTGTGTGTGTATGTGAAAGTTTATGTGTGTGTGTGTATGTGAAAGATTGTGTGTGTGTGTGTGAAAGTTTGTATTTGTGTGTGTGTGTATGTGAAAGTGTGTGTGTGTGTGTGAATGTGAGAGTGTGTGTGTGTGTATGTGAGAGAATGTGTGTGTATGTGAAAGTTTGTGTTTGTGTGTGTGTGTGTGTGAAAGTTTGTGTTTGTGTGTCTGAGTGTGTGTGTGTAATAGATAGATACAGAGAGAGAGAGAGAGAGGGAGATTTGCACTTTAACTCATGAACTGTGGCCAGATATAACAAAATCGAGAGTAAGAGAGAGATTTATTTCTCTAACGTACCTTGAATTTTGGGGAGACACTTGTTACAGTCAGCTTTGCCCTTTGTCTTCTTCATACACATAGACAAAAATGTACAGTCTCTCTAATAAGTGATGTCTCGGCACCAAGTATGTTTTGATCAATAATTGGTATCAGCAATATCTAAGCTTCACTTTTTCATAGCGAGTGAAATATACAAACATGTTCCTATACTTACCCACCCTATCCAACATCTGACATACATTAATAAAGCACAGAGCCAGCCAAACGTAATGACAGCTGGGACATGACTTATTAGCGCGACTGTACAACCCGGTATCACACGAGCATTTTACCGGAGTCACAATATCCGATTCACAGTATCTGGCAATATTAAGAAGGGATGGGCGTATTTATGACGCAGAGGTTGCCAGATTAGCAATAGGAAATAGAGTTCTCTCACTCTTATAATTACCTCTCCAAAATTAGTTATCTGCCCACAGCTAACACAAAGACAACTGCATAATTATTCCATACTACCATATTCCAACATCTGGCAGACATTACTGCCCGATTGCAACATCTGACAGACATTACTACTTTATTGCAACATCTGGCAGACATTACTACCTTATTCCAACATATGGCAGACATTACTACCTTATTCCAACATCTGGCAGACATTACTACTGTATTCTAACATCTGACAGACATTACTACCTCATTCCGACATCTGACAGATTTACTACCATATTCCAACATCTGGCAGACATTCCTACCTTATTCCAACAACTGCCAAAAATTACTGCCCGATTACAACATCTGACAGACATTTCTAAAATATTCCAACATCTGAGAGACATTACTATTTTATTCCAATATCTGGCAGACATTACTGCCCGATTGCAACATCTGACAGACATTACTACTTTATTCCAACATCTGGCAGACATTACTACCTTATTCCAACACCTGGCAGACATTACTGTCCGGCAACATCTGACAGACATTCCTTAAATATTCCAACATCTGACAGACATTACTATATTATTCCAATATCTGGCAGACATTACTGCCCGATTGCAACATCTGACAGACATTACTACTTTATTCCAACATCTGGCAGACATTACTACCTTATTCCAACACCTGGCAGACATTACTGTCTGGCAACATCTGACAGACATTTCTAAAATATTCCAACATCTGACAGACATTACTACTTTATTGCAACATCTGGCAGACATTACTACTCTATTCCAACATCTGGCAGACATTACTACCTTATTGCAACATCTGACAGACATTAATTACTACCATATTCCAACATCTGACAGACATTGCTACCATATTCCAAAATATGACAGACATTACTACCTGATACCAAGATCTGGCAGACATTACTACCTTATTCCAACATCTAACAAACATTACTACCATATTCCAAAATCTAGCAGACATTAGTACCTTAGTGCAACATCTGGCAGACATTACTACCTTATTCCAACATTTGGCAGACAATACTACTGTATTCCAACATCTGGCAGACATTACTACCATATTCCGACATCTGACAGACATTACGACCATATTCCAACATCTGGCAGACGTTCCTACCTTATTCCAACAACTGCCAAAAATTACTACCTTATTCCAAAATCTGACAGACATAACTACCTTATTCCAACATCTGACAGACATACTACCTTATTCCAACATCTGGCAGACAGTACTACCTTATTCCAACATCTGGCAGACATTACTACCTTATTCCAACATCTGGCAGACATTACTACCATATTCCAACATCTGGCAGACATTACTACTGTATTCCAACATCTTGCAGACATTACTGCCTGATCCCAACATCTGGCAGACATTAATACATTATTCCAACATCTGGCAGACATTACTACCTAATCCCAACATCTGGCAGACATTCGGCTACTACCTTATTCCAACATCTGACAGACATTACTACCTGATCCCAACATCTGGCAGACATTCCTACCTTATTCCATCAACTGCCAAAAATTACTGCCCGATTGCAACATCTGACGGACATTTCTAAAATATTCCAACATCTGACAGACATTACTACTTTATTCCAACATCTGGCAGACATTCCTACCTTATTCCGACATCTGACAGACATTACTAGCATATAACAACATCTAGCATACATTCCTACCTTATTCCAACAACTGCTAAAAATTACTGCCCGATTGCAACATCTGACAGACATTTCTAAAATAATCCAACATCTGACAGACATTACTACTGTATTCCAACATCTGGCAGACATTACTGCCCGATTGCAACATCTGACAGGCATTACTACCTTATTCCAAAACCTGGCAGACATTACTGCCCGATTGCAACATCTGACAGACATTTCTAAAATATTCCAACATCTGACAGACATTACTACTTTATTCCAACATCTGCCTGACATTACTGTCCGATTGCAACATCTGACAGACATTACTACTTTATTGCAACATCTGGCAGACATTACTACCTTATTGCAACATCTGACAGACATTACTACCATATTCCAACATCTGACAGACATTGCTACTATATTCCAAAATCTGACAGACATTACTACCTGATCCCAAGATCTGGCAAACATTATTATCTTATTCCTACATCTGACAGACACATTAATTAGTACCTTAGTGCAACATTTGGCAGACATTGCTACTGTATTCCAACATCTGTGAAATGCTGGGTGTGAAGGGAATTTCATGGTCTCCTGAAATATCCCCAGGCTACCTTTAGGATCAACTTTTCCTGGTACCTGGCGCGGGGTACGAACCTCTGAAGGGAATTTAACCCCCCTAAAAACCCACAGGTTTTGAGATGCCTTGGGTGGGGTTCGAACCCTGGTTAGTGACCCAACCATCACCACCAGGCCCGCGCGCTAACCCACTGTACTACCACGGACGTACTAAAAGTATAGCAACCTTAGTCCGATTTTTAAGAACCAGGTGATAGTCTCGTGGTGTTATCACGTGATGAGTTTATTGGACTTACCATCTCCGACTATTTTACGCTATACCTGACGTCAACTCGGGTTAGTATTATTGTGGGTGCGGGACATTTTCGAGGGCATTACAATCTGGCAGACATTACTACCTTATTCCAACATCTGGCAGACATTACTACTGTATTCCAACATCTCTCAGACATTACTACCTTTTTCCGACATCTGACAGACATTACTACCATATTCCAACATCTGGCAGACATTCCTACCTTATTCCAACAACTGCCAAAAATTACTATCTTATTCCAACATCTGACAGACATTTCTACCTTATTCCAACATCTGGCAGACATTACTACTGTATTCCAACATCTGGCAGACATTACTACCTTATTCCAACATCTGGCAGACATTACTACCATATTCCAAAATCTGGCAGACATTACTACTGTATTCCAACATCTGGCAGACATTGCTACCTGATCCCAACATCTGGCAGACATTACTACCTGATCCCAACATCTGGCAGACATTCGGCTACTACCTTATTCCAACATCTGACAGACATTACTACCTGATCCCAACATCTGGCAGACATTCCTACCTTATTCCATCAACTGCCAAAAATTACTGCCCGATTGCAACATCTGACGGACATTTCTAAAATATTCCAATATCTGACAGACATTACTACTTCATTCCAACATCTGGCAGACATTCCTACCTTATTCCGACATCTGACAGACATTACTACCATATTCCAACATCTGGCATACATTCCTACCTTATTCCAACTGCTAAAAATTACTGCCCGATTGCAACATCTGACAGACATTTCTAAAATAATCCAACATCTGACAGACATTACTACTGTATTCCAACATCTAGCAGACATTACTGGCTGATTGCAACATCTGACAGACATTACTACTTTATTCCAACATCTGGCAGATATTACTACCTTATTCCAAAACCTGGCAGACATTACTGCCCGATTGCAACATCTGTAAAATGCCCCAGAACGAGAAGCCCACCACAGAAGCCATGAACGAACACCACACAGAAACACCAAAGGAAAGGTCCACAGAACGAAAGGACCAGCTGACCGAGCCCGCCATTCCAGACAGGCCCAAGCCCGCAGGGCTAAACAGCTCCAGGACACACCCATTTACCTTTTCTAAAACTGACCATTTTCCACACCTCACGTACACTAACCCCCTCGTGTCCTACACTCCTAACTACAAAGATGATGAATAGGAATATACATTCATATTAAAAACATGCCCTGTCCCGACGTTGAGCCAATGCCAACACATCAGACAGCCATAAATATATCTATGTATGTTCTTACATCCGAGAAGGAGATGTTATATATCTTAGAAGTTCAAACACCCACGCTTGTCCCTAGACCTCGTATATCATATTCCATGACGAGTATAGATATATGTAACCCGTGCTCAGTCGCCCCTTGCATTGCTCCTCTAGTAACTAAGTATTAATATTAACATTCCCTAACATCTTGTCTTGCCAGACTAAGCTTCTGAAGACCCATCGCCCCATAAATCTATGTATGCAATCCTTAGGTTAAGTATTTTTATCCGCCATTGTGTTCACCTTTTTCCATTTACTTTCCACAATTGTCATACGTCTTCCCCTTGCCTCCTTCGTATCCACAGCCCACACTACGCCAATTTATTTCGTGTCTTACACCTCTTACCCCAACCAGAGATTGTATAAGATAACCTGGTTACCAGTATCTGTCATAAGTACCCCGAAACAATAACTAAGTACCCCTACGAACTGCCGCTGTGGGTGGTATTTTATATTTAATAGAAAACGCAGTTCCCAGGGCCAACTAATAGTATCCATAACCCTCTGACTGATCACATAACTCTATCTTTTCCAGACTCATATACCACCCCATAGTTGCATTCCCCGGTAGCATTTGGCTAACGTATTCTACTGCCTTTTCAAACTTCCATATCAATTGTAGCCTAATGCCACCCCCACGCCCAGGGACCTTAGGGGCAAAATTTCCCTGTAGCCCTTGAACTCCCCCCCCCTTTCATTAAGACACCCGCGCTTCTCGACTCTTGTCCGACCTAGCCTCTCTCTCATACCTCTTGAAGATCCTTGAATTGTCCGTTACTAACGCTCTCCAACCTTTTATATATATACTCCTATCCAGCCTACCTTCACTTAGTAGGCCAGAACAACATTAGAACTTTACTAGCCCCTTGCATGCCATCTATTCTCTTACAACACATTCACAACCCTGCACCCAATGGTCGTCGGTGCGAGGCTAGCCGCCCCGCCAGTAACTAACTTCTATTGTCATACTTCCAGATAAATGTGGCAGAGTTAGCAACCCAGTCTCCACCATATCCAGCAAACCCTACAATTAACAACCAGCCGAGTAAAACCAGCTAGCTAAGGCACCTTCGGTTTTGGTATTAAAGACACTCACATCTGTCTCATACACAGAGGGTTATTACAAACACTGGTGATATGGCAAGCCCCTAGCCACAGCCGCCGGACGACTATATCAGAGAGAGGGCGCCCAGCTCCCCCTTTTTGCCCACCCGAGGAGGGAGACCCCCACCCCCGCGGAGGTATACCTGGCCCCTGTTTTGACTTTCGAGTCATTGCCAGGTAGCACAGGAATTCTTCCTATCAATGAACTAACCATGAATGACTAACATCTTTACTAACCTCTATTAACTCACAATAAACCATTTACCTTTCTTGCATGCTCTGATCACTAAATTAGCACCTCAGCTATACCATAGAATGAAGATTGAACAATCTAGAGAGACGCTCCTATCACAGCTGTCCCCATCCTCCTCGCAAAGTAGATCCAGTCTCTCTCCCCTAAATACGTCCAGTATAGCCAAAATAGTACCTCTTACTAAGGCTCAGTTATATGAAAATATAAAGGCTTCCTATCGCCCTGTGCCACAACAGTAAATACCATCTTACCTAGTCCCCATATCTATTGAGAGCTCAATTAAGTCCATAAGACTCGAGATCCCTACTGTCTACAGGGTCCAGAACCGAGCCTATAAATCTAACTCCCGCCCCCAGTCAAATCAGTTGAAAGCTAGACACCAACCAGGGGTCACTACCCTGCAGTTAATTTCTAGCTCTGCCCTTGTGTTGTTCCGGAGTGAGATCCCAGAACCGGCAGACTCCGTGGCAGATTTGGATAGAAGGACCTGCCCACGTATTGAAGAACTTCACACATATGGCCCCCCTGGACGGCCGCGGAACCAGTCGTTAGCCCCCAACATCATGGACGCAAGATAACCAGGACCAGACCCATCAGATACTACCCAAGATTCCCTTTAGCAGTACTACATATTACTGTGCTGTTTTAGATTCACTAATTAATATTTCTACGAAGTGGCTAAGACCTTGCCCAGTGTAATTCATACTTAACCATTCCATTTGGGACGTACTAAGCGATCAGTGCTCTTTAATTAACAGGCGACCTTGACTCTCGTAATTACTTTATTCAGATATTAAAACTCTAGTGATATCTAACGTTCGCCCACTGATTTGCGTTCTATGTATTTCTGAGACAAGGATATAAAACTTAGATCAGTACCCCCTGAGGTTACTAGAATTCCCGTGCTCTAAAAATACGTGTGTCTAATCTAGTCTGTGAACTACTACTTGTGCGCCAGAGCTACCAGTAATAAATCTAACAGTGAATATGAATCTATAAGTAACATTGATGGTCTTCGGTATATAAACCTGTGAAATCAAAGCCAGTGATCAGAAGATTAATACCTGAACGTTGGAAGTGGGAGACTAGGCTCCATCCAGATCCACTTATGCTAGTGTTGTTCAATTCTATTATATTGTCTTACACAAGTATTCTGCAGTGGTATATCAATAAACGTGATCATGTAACTTGCTACCATGTGTTTCTTTGTGTTCTCTATTCCTCATATCTTGTATTGTGCATGCAGCCTTATATACCCAGTCAATTTAGAACTCACATTACCCAAGTTAAACCTGTAGAAAAACAGGGCATAACAATCTGACAGACATTTCTAAAATATTCCAACATCTGACAGACATTACTACTTTATTCCAACATCTGTCTGACATTACTGTCCGATTGCAACATCTGACAGACATTACTACTTTATTGCAACATCTGGCAGACATTACTACCTTATTGCAACATCTGACAGACATTACTACCATATTCCAACATCTGACAGACATTGCTACTATATTCTAAAATCTGACGGACATTACTACCTGATCCCAAGATCTGGCAAACATTATTATCTTATTCCTACATCTGACAGACACATTAATTAGTACCTTAGTGCAACATTTGGCAGACATTGCTACTGTATTCCAACATCTGGCAGACATTACTACCTTATTCTAACATCTGTCAGACATTACTACTGTATTCCAACATCTCTCAAACATTACTACCTTTTTCCGACATCTGACAGACATCACTACCATATTCCAACATCTGACAGACATTACTACCTTATTCCAACATCTGGCAGACATACTACCTTATTCCAACATCTGGCAGACATTACTACTGTATTCCAACATCTGGCAGACATTGCTACCTTATTCCAACATATGGCAGACATTACTACCATATTCCAACATCTGGCAGACATTACTACTGTATTCCAACATCTCTCGAACATTACTACCTTTTTCCGACATCTGACAGACATTACTACCATATTCCAACATATGACAGGCATTACTACCTTATTCCAACATCTGGCAGATATTACTACCATATTCCAACATCTGACAGACATTACTACCATATTCCAACATCTGACAGACATTACTACCATATTCCAACATTTGACAGAGAGTACTACCTTATTCAACATCTGACAGACATTACTACCATATTCCAACATCTAGCAGATATTAATAGGCCTACCCTATTTCAACATCTGACAGACATTACTACCATATTCCAACATCTGGCAGACATTAATACCATATTCCAACATCTGGCAGACAATATTACCATATTCCAACATCTGGCAGACATTACTACCTTATTCCAACATCTGACAGACATATTACTAACCTATTCCAACATCTGGCTGACATTACTACGTTATTCCAACATCTGACAGACATGACTACCTTATTACAACATCTGACAGACATTACTACCCTATTCCAACATCTGACAGACATTACTACCATATTCCAACATCTGTCAGATGTTGGAATATGGTAGTAATGTCTGCCAGATGTTGGAATATGGTAGTAATGTCTGTCAGATGTTGGAATATATGGTAGCAATGTCTGCCAGTTTTTGGAATATGGTAGTAATGTCTGTCAGATGTTGGAATAAGGTAGTAATGTCGGCTCTCTGCAGACTCCCATTTTCATCTTGGTAGCATGTGTAAAGGATCTGCCTCATTTGCACCAGTGTGCAATTTTTGTTTTCCTATAAGAGAGAGAGAGAGAGAGAGATTGGCTGTGTAAGGGATCTGCCTCTCGTAACAGTCATAGATATGTGAAATAGGCTACCTAGTGCAGCAGTGCTATAGTGGGATCAAGAACAATAGAGAATTTCAAGATAGTCAGATAGTCATATGGACGAAATGGGTTGGATGTGAAAGGGATCTGCCTTTTGTGGGTCACTTGTCTCTGCAGATTCTCATGTTCATCTTAGTTGCATGTGTAAGGGATCTGCCTCATTTGTACCGGTGTGCAAGCAAACGAGCGACAGAGAGAGACTGGGTGTGTAAGGAATCTGCCTCTATTCGTTTAGTAACAGAGTTGTAGATTGTTGTTGTTGTTGCTGTTCCCCAAGCTGCCTGGCCGAACAGCCCCAAGGCCCCGAGCAAGGCCAAGGCCATAACCGAGCGCCCCCACAATAAAGCCTGGGTGACCGAAGCCACTCCATGGCGGGGAGCTGGGGAGGGTGAGGAAACGCCCGAGTTGTAGATATGTGGAATAGGCTACCGAGTCCTATAGTGGGATCAAGAACAATAGAGTTCAACATAAAATTAGATAGAAAAATTAGAAAACCATACTTTGTCATTACCCTAACCTAACAACCTAACCTAACCTGGGGGCTGCCGCCCCCAGACCCCCGCAGGGTTAGTATTGATATAGAATATGACAAAATACTAATACTACGGTAAAAAAAAACAAAAATTTAGTTCTCAGCTGATCCAAGATGGCCGCCATCACCCTTATTTAACCCACAAAGTCTAAGGAAAAATAATTTAATCTGCAGCGGTGAAGACATATATTGTGGTGACTAATACTCTAATACAAAGCTATAGTATACATTTAGAACATTATATCCCATACGTGACCTAAAATCCAGTTTGTCCTTCTAAGGTTATACTATACCTTATATTAAACCTGAATGTCCTTGGTGTGGTCCAATGGTTGAGTAAATTGGTGTTACTTACTTGTTCTGGGTTCGTCGTCTGCTGCAGTGTTGATAACAGTGGTTGATAAGTAGGGCCATCTATCGGGGGAATGACAGGCTATTCTTTTAGACTCCATTATGTATACCTTACTGTAAACAACTTGTATATCTTATTTTGACCCTCATAGAAGGCTAGTCCTAGGTCTCGGAGTCTTCTCCTGGGCGTCCTAGATATGTGTGATTTATTTTTATATTATTATTTGTTATTATTATTAGTATTATTAGTATTATTTTTTTATTTATTTTATTTTTTTATTTTGTCCCTATTCGGGCTCTGTCTCGAGTCGGCCATCCTTAGCTATGGGTTATGTGCCTGTGTATATAGGCTACTGTACATACATTTATTCATATAAGTATGTATGTATGTATGTATGTAGCCTACTCTGGCACCTTCCCAGTTTTCCTTTTTTTTTTTTTTTTTTTTTTGTTTAGGGGTGGCCGACTCGAGACAGAGCCCGAACAGAGACATCACAACACATCAGAAAAACAAAACAAAACACAAAATCACACACATCTTTTCATTTTGGCTGGCGGCCATGGTTTCTTTCCCTTTTGTATTGTATGTACGTATGTATAATTGTATATACTCAGACACATACCCCATACCTGGGGTTGGTCAACTCGAGACAGAGCCCAAACAGACATTTAAAGTTCCAATTCTTAGGGTCCGGGACCACTTTCACGTTCCCTCGCGCCTTACTCTGTCTCGTCTATTACTTGGCAATAAACACCCAAGAATTACGACGTCTTTTAAAGTTTATTCAGACTATCATTAGACGATTTTATTCAGCTTAAGAAGGAGCTGTGGGAGTCAGAGGCATAATTGAGTTGCTTTGGACCCCTCAGATTCCGAGAGGTACTTCTTAATCTAAATATAATCGTCTAATTATATCCATAAGTTTGATAAATAAATGTTTCCTCTTGTGCTGAAAGGGTTAAACATTTTTTTTTTTTTTTTTTTTTTATTAGTTGAACCAGACCACTGAGCTCCATAAAAAGAACTCTCATAGGGCTGGCCCGAAGGATTCGATCAAGATATATAACTAAACGAGTCAAGATAGAGAGGGAAGGACGTAGGGGAACAAATCGAGGAAGGTGAAGACACGCAGACATTTCTCGCCATTTCAGCCGGACCACTTGAGCTCCACATCAGAGCTCTTATAGGGCAGGGCAGAAGGGTGAGGCAAGAACTGCTACACCGCAACACCAACCAAGAAGTGATCAGGGCGAAGAATGAGAGATCAGGTCGAAGGTAGAAAAAAATCACATCGAGAAGCAAACAATGCATTACCAAAGGGAATCAAGTCATTCCGGCCACATCAGCAACCGAAGAGGCAAATCAGGTCAGGAGTCTGCTAGCTAGCCAGGCCAGGGAGACATGAGATATAGGCTGCCCGAGGATAGCCGAATAGGACAGAATAAGAATAGAAGGGGAAAAACATAATATGAGTAAAGAAAAACTACTCAAAATTAGTCAAACTGAGGACGAAAGCTTGAGGGGAGAGGGAGGGAAACAACCACATCCCTCTCCCATCAAGCCCCAGTCGCCGGCCCCGAAGCCCCCCAACCGCGACAAGGAGAGTAGTACCAGGGGGGATATTTTGTATCAAAATATATATATTTAAATATATACAGTATATGTTTTCGGATTTCTGATAGTTGATTGTTATGCCATGAAACGACTGAGCCAGTTTAGCTACTTGTTGACATATATAAATAATTATTATTCTTGTAAAAACCTCTTCAAATTAGAAAATATTTTGTTTGTACATTATTTTTGTAGCTACTGTGGCAGACAATTTCTTAACATACTGCAATAAGACACAATTCAAGGGAATAAAGATAACTCCATATTAAATCCAATAAAATGTATTGTTTTATATCAAATTTCAATATACATAACAACATTCAAGCTATATGTTATAAATATATAACAATTTCCTATAAAATGCAGCTAAAAATCTTCACAATTATGTACTACTTTATCAGAATACTGTAGAGCAAGCTGTGACCATTGCACAAGTATTAATTGCACTTGGAATTGATAAAATTTATAATAATTAAATGATCATAGCTTTGCCCACAATATTTATACTATTATCACAGAGTAAATGCCATACAACCTTAATGTGAAACAAATACATTATGGTAGTTTTGAATTTTATACACGAGGGGATATCGTAAAGTTTTAATTATCACCCGGAAGTTATTGAGCTATGTTGATGAAATTTTGTCAGTGTAATGACTGGTCCTTATGCGAATGATGGTGCAAAAATGTTCTCCTAAGTTCGTTTACTTTCTTCACAGGTGGCGCTAGATGTCAGTAACCTGCAAGATGGAAAAGACTGAGGCTCGCAGCGTGATTAAGTTCCTGCATTTGAAGGGTTACAGTGCCCGAAAAATCCATGATGAAATGAAGGCTGTCTATGGCTGTCACCTCACAACAGTGTCATATGACGGGCAATCATCACCATAGACAGCCTTCATTTCATCATGGATTTTTCGGGCACTGTAACCCTTCAAATGCAGGAACTTAATCACTCTGCGAGCCTCAATCTTCTCCATCTTGCAGGTTACTGACATCTAGCGCCACCTGTAAAGAAAGTAAACGAACTTAGAACATTTTGCACCATCATTCACATATGGACCAGTCATTACACTGACAAAATGTCATCGACACAGCTCAATAACTTCTGGGTGATAATTAAAACTTTACGATATCCCCTCGTATTTCATAGTATTGTTTTGCTAAATCTTCAATGCGTTACTTCCACATAGTAAGTAAATATCGACAATTGTCAGTTATGTCTATCCGATCAACGCATGTTATCGTTCGTATCAGATTAAACCTATATTCATTATCAATACTGTTTCATGTTAGTATTTGAGCTATTTTTACTTTCTTACACCTGTTTGATTACATCTAAGCTGCCAAGGCAACTGGGATGAGAAATTGTATATAATCTATCACTTCCAAATAGTTATTTTGGTAGTTTCTTGTCTTTATATTGTGCGCTTCCTGTGTTGATTTGATTGTTTTGCAAGCTTTACTTTTTAAGTGAATTCCTAGTTTAAGTAAATGACATTATTGAGGTCGTTAGGGTGGATCTCGTTTTGGTTTGTTTGTTTCAAAGTTCAATCATTGTGTCGTCCCTGATTTGGTTTGTTTATTTTGCAAGTTTTACCTTTCAATTTCAATCCTAGTCTAAATAAATTACATTATTGAGGTCGTTGGGGTGGAAGGCTCGATCTCTAAGTCTGCCCTGGTCTTGTTTTGGTTGAACTCCTAGTCTAAGTAAATTACATTATTGAGGTCGTTGGGGTGGAAGCTAAGTCCCTCCTGGTCCCTCTGAGCCTGTGTGGTGTACGTGTCGGTGAGGGAGATGACCGTTAGTGAAGCCTCCAGTTCGCTCTTGGTGGTTTCTTTGTCGGCGTAGAAGAGAACGTCCACTGAAGCTTGGGTCATGATGAAGCCGTTGTCGGAGAAGATGCCCGCCACGTCCGTCTGAAGCCACACGAAGAGCGCCACAGCATCACTGGTCACGGTCACGGTAAAGTTCCAGTTGCTGCCGCTGGATACTACCGGCTCCGATACACCACTCACCTGGGGGTAGATAAGGGTTGAGCACTTAGAAAATATAGATGCATTATTAACCACCCATAACGAGGGGTGTCGCGCTCCTTGGTGCCGCTAGAAGAGTGGCGAACACATCAAAAGGTATCAAAAGGTAAGGTAACCCTTGGGATCCGGGGGGCCTCATATGAAGTTTGGTATTTTCAAACTTCATAATTCAGTAGCTACTGATTGAGACCACCTAGAGCAGTCAATTTTGTTGCAAATTGTAGAACGTTTTCCTGTCTGTAGACTGCCATTGAGATGACATCGCTACGTTGCGTGGTTGCCGAGTTCTGATGATTATATCGGCGACTTTTTAGCCGCGCATTTTGCCTCATATGAGGCCTCCCGGATTCCAAGGGTTAATGAACATTCAAATGCCAATATTGATTCTCACCTTTGCTTAACTTTTAAACTGCGCTTAATGGCATGGAAAGGGATATGCCCTGAGCGTGAGATTGATGATTTTGGTAGGGATAACTGAATTGAGTGGAAATACCCTAAACTTCTTTGAAATGGAAGTCCGAATCTACCTTGTAAAATTTACCACCCTAGACTACCTAGACAATCTGGTTTTCCCATGGCAGTGGCAAGAAGTTGTGAGGTTGGCCCACATAAACACATTAAATTGTAAAACTTGCAAAATAAACAAATCAAAACTGGGACGACACAAGATAAATGCAAAAGAACCAATAAAAATGGCTGTGGAAATAACGCTTAATAAGATAAAGTTTAGAAATAAAAGAACACAATCCACCACATAGGGTGTACATCACTACATGAGTAAGTTAATCTGGTTCCTTAAAGATCTGCTTATTCGCATATTTGATTTATAGCACCTTATTAAATCCATTACAATGCATTTCCAAGGTACACTTGGTCAAAAAAGTATCTGCAACCCTACCTTGCTAATCTGGTATGTACAGCTTGGTAGGATTGGCATTTCTACCTACAGCTATATCCATCTATAATACTACCTACTTATACTACCTAAGACCTACGACCTACAACCTACAGTACTACCAAGCTGTACACACCAGATACTTTTTTGACCGAGTGTACATATGCTACCTATGGAGTATTATAATGTAGGAGAGGATGTTAAACAAATTAAATATAGTTATAGATAAACTAATAAATATACCCTACCTCCTTAACCCCTTCTGAACCGGCAACGTCTTTTTCATTTTATTCTGGCTAACTAATACAAAATTATATTCAGTTAAAAAAGGGCCTCCAGCAATTAACAGCCTTCGAACTATCACAATTAACCCTTTTTACTATAGGGGCCTGAAAATGCTTGACCAAATCATGAAGGTCTGTGAGAGAGTCCTTGAGGGTTTGATCAGGCAAAGCATCTCTATTGATGATATGCAGTTTGGTTTTATGCCAGGACGTGGTACAACCGATGCTATCTTCATAGTCAGGCAGATACAGGAAAGATACTTACTAAAAGACAGGGATCTTTACTTTGTGTTTGTGGACCTGGAGAAGGCCTTTGATAGGGTACCTAGAGATGTTGTACAGTGGGCTATGAGGAAACTTGGTGTGGAAGAGTGGCTGGTGCGTGTGATAATGAAGATGTATGAGGATTCGCGAAGTTCGGTGAGGGTGAAGGGTGTACTGAGTGATGAGTTCGCAGTCCGTGTTGGAGTCCATCAGGGTTCAGTGTTAAGCCCTCTCCTCTTTATTATGGTCTTGGAGGCGCTGTCCAGAGTTTTTAGAGGCGGACTCCCGTTGGAACTGTTTTATGCAGACGATTTAGTCCTAATAGCTGACAGTATGCAGGATGCTGAGGCCAAATTCAGAGAGTGGAGAGAGGGCATGGCGAGCAAGGGTTTAAGAGTCAATATTAACAAAACCAAGGTTGTTGTTGTTGTTGTTCCCAAAGCTGCCTGGCCAAACAGCCCCAAGGCTCCGAGCATGGCCAAGGCCATATCCGAGCGCCCCCACAGAACCCTCCCTGCCGACCACAATAAAGCCTGGGTGACCGAAGCCACTCCATGGCGGGGAGCTGAAGAGGGTGCGGAAACGCCCGGGAAACCAAAGCCCCACCCAGGGCCCTGTGCCCCTCAGCAATTATGAAGAGAAAGTTGAGGGGCAAGGGAAAAATGTGACGCTTTGGCTTCCAATCTTGGTAGATTGGGAGGTCAATCCACGGAAGAGACGCCGTCACTCGAGATCTAGAAAATATATAAGTAAAAGGAACAGTCAGAGTAAGCTATGGGTATGGCAGAGATCGCTCAGTTCTCACTCTGATAGACCAGCCCATCACCCAAAACCAAGGTTATGCATTGTAGTTTGAGACGAGGCAATGTGGAAAAGAGCGGTGCATACCCATGTGCAGTGTGTGGAAAGGGAGTGGGCGTTAACTCAATTCAATGTAGCATCTGTCGATGTTGGGTACACCATGGGAGTAAGCGCTGTAGTAGAATAAAGGGGCCCCTGCCGAAGGATAAGTCAGAAATAGAGAAATTTGAGTGCGTAGTGTGCAAAGGCGAGCTTGTGTTAAGTGATGATCCTGTGGCTGTGAATTTTGGAAATGAGTCTTTGGAGCTGGTGAACAAGTTTTGTTACCTAGGAGATACCATCTCTGCCGGTGGTGGGGCCGAGGCTGCCACTGTTGCTAGAATTAGGTGTGGCTGGGGGAAGTTCAGAGAATTGATGCCAATCCTGACCATGAAAAGAATGCCTCTCCCCCTGAAGGGAAAGGTGTATGCCTCATGTGTTAGAAGTGCAATGACGTATGCCTCAGAAACATGGGCCGTTAAAGTAGAGGATGTCAACAGAATGGAGCGTCATGAGATGAGAATGGTGAGATGGATGTGTGGGGCCAGGCTACAGGATAGAATAACAAATGTTGAGCTGAGGAGACGTTTAGGTATAAAGAGTATTAGCGAGGTGATGCGTACAAGTAGACTGGGATGGTATGGACATGTGGAGAGAATGGATGAACAAAATTGGGTGAAAAAATGCAGGTCTGTGATTGTGGAGGGAGCTGCACCAAGGGGTGGACCGAGGAAGACCTGAGATCGGACTATACGCGCCGATCTCAAATCCAAGAACTTGACAAGTGAAGCAGCCCTTAACAGGGTTGCCTGGAATGCCGCCATTAGGACAAGAGACTGAAACTGCACTTATGTGTGGAACACTCAGTCTTAAAATTTTATGTATGTATGTACTACCACAGATCCTTCTTAAACTGCACAAAATCGTCTAAATATAGCTAGAGTAAAATTAAAAAGACGTCGCCAGTATAGAAGGGGTTAAAATATAGTTCTAATGCAAGTCAGAATTAAAGGAAAAATTTGGTTAATGAATGACCCACCTGTAGCTGAGCATGTACGAGGGGTGCATCCTTTGGTCTGCCCATGAGGTAGAAGTTACGAGGGACTTGGTGTGTGTTACCCTCGGGTAGTGTGAGGTGTGAGGTGAGGAAACAGACGTCTACAGCATCTAACAGTCCGTCCTGACAGTGGGTGTCTAGTTCAAGGTCCGACTAGATATTCAGGCTCAACGCTTCATTTGCTGCTTGCTCACTCTGGAATACAAAAAACATATATACAGTACAGTACATAGAATACAAAGCCATTTGTCAGGTTCTTTGATTTAAGATCAGACCGCATTTTCCGATCCCACGTCTTTTTTGGTCCGCCCCTTGATGCAGCTCTCTCCACATTCATGGATTTGCATCTTTTCAGCCAACTTTGTTCATCCATAGTTTTGGGGAAGTGATAGAGAAGAGGCAGCATTATTACAGTTATTTATGTACTAACCACAGTGACTGTTTTTTTTTTTATGACACATAAGAGTAGTGTTGGTAAAGCAATTGACCACTTGCGAGTTTCAGGCTATAATCGATTTTTTATTAATTTCACCACAACACCAAACACCTCCAATGAAATTAATGAAAGCATATAATATTATATGATCCACCAGGAAGTTTGAGCTGTGGCCGTCAATATTTAGCAGAATTATCAGCTAAAATACGGTCATAATACATATAGAAATACATAAAACCAAATTGATCATAATTTCTATCCACTGGAAACCTACATTATTATTGTATTTCTGTTAAATATCAATGTCTACAGCTCTAACTTCCTTATAGAACGAAACTCGCAAGTGACCAATGAATATACTAACCACAGTGATAGTAGTGTTGGATGATGACACAGGAACCAATTGGTCGTAGCGATGGAGGTTGATGGTGAGAGTCGCCCCTTCAACGTCATCCATCAGGTCACTCACTACGTACACTTTCACCTGATGGATAAAATAATTAACTTGTACAGTATAATGAAGTATGTGTGGAGAGTGAGCAGAGCGAGTTCTTTGACCTGAATGTTGGTTTGAAACAGGGGTGTGTGATGTCCCCGTGGTTGTTTACTGTATATATGGATGGAGTTATGAAAGAAATACTATCAAGAGCAGTGGATGTTGGTGTATTGCTGAAAAGGGAGGGAATTGAGTGGAAGCTACCTATACTGCTGTTTGCGGATGATACAGTTCTGATGAGTGATAATGAATGGGAGTTGCAGGGTCTGGTAAATGAGTTTGGAACAGTGTGCGAAAAACGGAATTTGAAGGTAAATACGGGGAAGAGCAAGGTTATGGTCTTCGAAAGGGGTGAAGTCACAGAGTGTGAGGTGAAGCTGAACGGTCAGGCTATGGAGATCGTCAACTCTTTTAAGTATCTGGGCAGTGTGTTGAGTAAAGATGGGACTATGGATGAAGAGGTGCGGGAGAGGGTACAACAGGGGAAGAGGGTTGTAGGAACGCTAAAAGCAGTAACAAGAAATAGGGTGGTCAGTATGGAAGTGAAGAAGTCCTTGCATGACAGTGTGGTAATCCCGACACTGACTTATGGAAGCGAAGCATGGACGTTGGTTGAGAGACTCAGACCAAGAGTGAGAGCAGTGGAAATGAATTACTTAAGGAGTGCGTGCGGAGTTACATGGAGGGATAGACAGACTAATGAGGAAGTAAGAAGGAGGTGTGGTGTGGAGGTAGATGTGCTGGAAAGTGTGAAAAGGAACAACTTGAGATGGTTCGGCCATATGGAACGTATGGAAAGCGAGAGAATGACTAAGAGGGTGTACGAGAGCGAGGTGGAGGGACAGAGGGGGAGAGGTAGACCGAATATGAGGTGGAAGGATGGAGTGAGGAACTACATGAACGAAGGCGGTGCTGGTTGGGGGGAGGGGCGTCGACTGACTGGGGACAGAGGTGCATGGGGGCGGTTCGTTCGTGGCCACCCCTTCGGGGATCACGGCGTCAGGCAATAGATAGATAGATAGATAGTATAATGAAGACTTAATGATGTTTTTGTTACTGCTATAGGATTTTACAGAAGTTAGAATAGAACACACATTTATCTAACGTATAATACCTTCCAAACTAACTCGCTTTACTTTGTGATTTAACCCTTTCAAGCACAGGACACAATTTGATAGCGTAATGCATAAATGCGCGGAATTTCACTGTGAGTATCCTAGGTTCGAGTCCTTGGAGTGCCACATGTATTTGTGATTTCATTAATTGAGTTTAGAAGTAAAGTTGGTTGGTGAAAAAATATGAATATTTAAAAGTCTTTGTGAGCATCAGGGGTGTTTAGACACCTTTAGTTTAGTTACTTCAACCTCTGCAGTTGTCTTTGAGTTAGCTGTGGGCAGAAAACTATTTCGGAGAGGTAATTATGAGATTGAGAGAACTCTATTTCTGAATGCTAAACGGCAACCCCCGAGTCCACAGGATAGCGAGAGGATTAAGAAAAAAATCAAATTCCAAAAGAGTAGGTTCTAACAAATTGCTTCTATGTAGTACCAAATACCATAAACAGTACAGTGAATAATACAGTATCTTTCAAAATATAATTTGTACTTTTAACCCTCTCAGGATCTTATGACGCAATACATTTCATATTTTTGGCTATTATTAGACTATTTTATTCAGATTAGGAAGGGTATGTGGCAGTTAGAGGGTTGATTGATACCTTCTTTACCCTTTTACCTCCTACAGATCCTTCTTAAGCTGTACAAAATCGTCTCATGATAGCCAGAATAAACTGTTAGAACGCGTCATGATCCTCAAGGGGTTAAATCACCGTCAGCTGGAAATAAATAGACTAAAGTGTATCCAATATGTGTGTCAATTTGTAGTTTGTTTTTGTGTGTTAATTTGTTTCTGTTGTGTTGTCCCTATTCTGGCTCTGTCTTGAGTCGGCCACCCTCCAAACAAATAAAAATAAAGGAAAAGAGGGAATTTTTTTTTTTTTTTTTGGAAAAGTGGGGATTGGGCCTGAGTATGTAGAATAGAATTGAGTATATATATAGTATCCAAAATAAAATTAATGCTGGACTTACATTTTCTACATCCATGTACACTGACGTTATAATCGGAGCAAAGAAGTTCTTGACGTAGTAGTGAAGCATCTTCCACCGCCCTTTGTACTCTGTAAGATCAATTATGTATTAGGGGTTATCATACAGGAAATTTTACAGTTAATTTTCTATAATCAAAGTTTTCCTGGCAGCCAGTGCCATGTAATATCTTTGTGTGTTATTTATGTTGAGATTCCCAAGTGTGTGAACATGAACAGCAGTATACAAATCAGATTATTATTATTATGTTTTTTCCACCAACCAACTTCACCTCTAAACTCAATTAATGAAATCAAGTATGTAGTCGATTCCGAATCAATAAGGGAGTTTGAAAGTAATCTTGATAAAGCATGGGGAAGACAAGATTTGAAGTTTGATTATAAAACAAAAATACAGAATAGTAAAAATGTTGCGTCTGCTACCGCCGCCGCCAACACCGTGAACGACCGCAGCAGTGCAAGTACTGGTACTGAGCTGGATACACAGGCATAGTTTGCCTTTTTCCAGAGGATCTACTGTAAGAAACTGTAAGAAATGTGGCACTCCCAGGACTCGAACCTAGGATACTCACATTGAAATTATGCGCACTTATGCATTACGCTATCAAAGCTTTGTGGCTCATCAAATTGACACTGGATTTGGCAGACTGATCACCAATAGCACCAAGCATGTCTTGGGAGGTCTAAGACTGCTCAAGCTCCAGCTTGGCTGACAAAACCACAGTTCCAGGTTAGATAAAAATTTAAAACTTGCAAAACAAACAAACCAAAAACAGGAACTACACAATATATATGGTATATATATGGTATCTAGGTATATGCTAGAGTATTAAAAGAATGCAGAGATGAGTTAAGTAGCCCATTAGCATTTTTATTTAACAAGTCATTAGAAACAGGTTTAGTTCCAGAAGCTTGGAAGCTTGCAAATGTAGTTCCGATCTTCAAAAAAGGTGATAAATCGATAGCATCCAATTACCGTCCCATTAGTCTCACATCAATCATAGGAAAGTTGCTAGAGTCTATTATTGCTAGGAAAATTAGAAGCCACTTAGACAAATTTAACTTAATAAATTCTTCGCAGCATGGATTCACTCAGGGACGTTCTTGCCTTACTAATTTGCTTAGCTTTTTCTCAGAGGTATATGAAGCAGTAGATAGTGACAAGTCATATGATATTATTTATTTAGATTTCAGTAAAGCTTTCGACAGAGTCCCTCATGAGAGATTGACGAGAAAGGTTGAGGCACATGGAATAGGAGGATCGTTGTTGGGATGGATTAGGTCATGGCTAATTGGTAGGAAACAGAGAGTCAGCATAAATGGTACCAAGTCAGAGTGGGGAGCAGTCAAAAGTGGTGTCCCCCAGGGATCGGTATTAGGTCCCCTGTTGTTTCTTATATACATAAATGACCTAGATTTAGGTATAACTAGTAGGATAAGTAAATTCGCAGACGATACTAAAATGGGGAGATCAATTGATTCAGATAGCGATATAGAGTGCCTCCAAAGGGATCTAGATACCTTACATGAATGGTCAGTAAATTGGCAGATGAAGTTTAACATTGACAAATGCAAGGTATTAAAGATAGGGAAGATGCAAACAAATGTTAAATATAAACTAGCTAATTTAGAATTAGAAAATTCAGACTGTGAGAAAGATCTAGGTGTGTTTGTTAGCAATGATTTGAAGCCTAGAAAACAGTGTATAAGCGTTCGTAATAAGGCAAACAGGATTCTCGGGTTCATCTCTAGGAGTGTGAGTAACAGAACTGCTGATGTTATCTTAAAACTTTACTTGTCATTAGTGAGACCCCATATGGATTATGCTGTCCAATTTTGGTGTCCTTATTACAGAATGGACATAGATTCATTGGAGAGAGTACAGCGTAGAATGACAAAAATGATCCATAATATTAGAAATCTTTCGTATGAAGAAAGGTTGAAGAAATTAGGTTTACATTCGTTAGAGAGATGCAGAGTTAGAGGGGATATGATAGAGGTGTTCAAGTGGGTTAGTGGGATTAACAAAGGGGACATGACAAATGTACTAAAGCTCAGTGATAGCGAAAGAACTCGTACCAATGGTTTCAAATTAGATAAATTTCGTTTCAGAAAAGATATAGGCAAATATTGGTTTGGTAACAGAGTTGTAGATGGGTGGAATGGACTACCAAGTGCTATAGTGGGGTCTAAAACGGTAGGGAGCTTTAAGATAAAATTGGATAAGCATATGGACGAGAAGGGTTGGGTGTGAAGGGGGATCAGCCGGGTTGGGCCAATCAGCACTCTGCATACCCCCATAATCCTGCGTTAATCTCTAACCATTTTGGTAAGATGATCCTCAGGGTATTAGAGTGTTGAGCCTATAATTGGGCTTTGTAATTGAACTGGGGTTGTGTGGGACAGGGATCTGCCTTGCTTAGGCCAATCGGCTTTCTGCAGACTCCCATTTTCTTATGTTCTTATGTTCTTAATATAAAGACAAAATAACTTATCAAAATCACTATGTGGAAATAACGATTTAGCAAAATACACATTTGAAATAAAAGAACACAAAACCACCACATAGAATGTACGATCGACCAAAAAACAATCTTTACTCTAGTGAGCTGTAAATAATCTAGTGTGAACGGAATGAATCGGGTGAAACATAAGTCTGTGAGGTATTATCATAAGATTTCCACCCACTTCCAGAATGTTTTGAGCGTTAGTGTAAAGATTGTTTTTGGTCGAGTGTACATCACTATATGAGTAAGTGAATTTGGGTCCCAATCAAATTAATCCCGCATATATTAACGTACTCTCGTCATACTCAAGGAGTTAGTCAATTTGAGAAGTTCAGGACATTCTGGTAAATTCTGTACAAATGTTTAACTGACCAATAGATGCCCATGATGCTCCCTGGCATATATCGTTGAGTTGCCAGTATAGCGCTCCCATGGTGTACCCTTCACCCTCTTCCGTCACTGAACTCCTCCAGCGCCGGTAGAACTCTGTCTCCGCCTTTACTGCCATGGCTTGGTGAACCTAAACAATACACAAGTACACAGACACTCAGAAAAGTTTGTGAATATACATATACACACATACAAGTTTAAAGACTGCTTCATCCACAGAGAGCGTGGTTTCAGTACTTCAGTACAGTAAAATTAAAATGTAAAACTTGCAAACAAAGCAAACCAAAACTGGGACAAAGACAATATACTGTAAAGTCAAAACAACTTATCAAAATCGATATGTGGAAACAACGCTTACTAAAATAAACTTTATGAAATAAAAGAACACAATCCACCACATAGGGTGTACATTACTACATGAGCAAGTTAATCTGTTTCCCAAGCAAACTAATAGCACACATAACAATGCGCACTATCGACACGTTCATAAGTTTAAAGGCCAGTCATCCACAGCGAGCGTGGTTTTAGTCTTTACTGTAGTACAGTACAATAAAGACTTGCCACAACATGTCATCACAGTGGCCGATGTTGGTACAGTGCTAACAGTGTCTCAACAAGACTCAACAGTCCCCCCAAAGCACTTGCACATGCAGTATTGGCACCTCACCAGCCTGCCCTGTGCAACATTGCAGCTCTGCAGATAGTGAACTACTGTAGTACAAACACTTCCCAGTATTGTACGGTTGTACCCTGGTAACTGTCTTGATGGTGTAATGGTTTGAGTGTTTAAGACCTGTATGTGGTAACCCAGGTTCCAATCCCGGGTAAGTCACATGCTTTTATTAATTACATTGGGAGGTGTTTGGTGTTGGGAGTGAAATAAATAAATTAGATTATGCATGCATGTAACTGGGCCTTTAAAAATATATTATTGATATTAGTATACTACCATGCTTTGCGAGCCTTCGTTTCACATACAGTATTTGGCGATGCAAACTTATGCTAATTATAATGTAAAACTTGCAAAGTAAACAAACCAAAACTGGGACGACACAGGATAAATGCAAAAAGAAATGCATAATCAAAATCGTTATGTGGAAATAACGATTAATATGACGGGTGAAAGACTTAGTGATAGAAAAATATATGAGAAAGAAAAATAAATATAGGCCGTCTTTAGTAAAATATTTACAGGAGGTAGGATGACATCAAAATTGTGAGGTAAATTACAAGGACAGAAAACAAACAGAAAATGAGAAAAAAGAGAAAGCAATATAAAAGACAGTACTGAAAAGAGAGAGAGAGAGAAAAAAAAGAAAAAAAAAGAGAGGATAAATAAATAAATATATATAAGAATTAACGAACTTAGAACCGATACCTGTGAAAGATAGAGGTAGTATTGGTAGGTGATAGTCTGTCCGTCGTCCGGTGCCATGACCATATGTAGCCCTATCTGCAACTCCAGTTCCTGTTGTCCGAGGGGATGGTGTTGGCGGTGGTAAGACATGGCCGAACTCCTGCCCCAATCCTGCTCAATGGTCACCTCACTCATGGACCTAAATATATACACAACAATTACTGTACTGTAGCTATACTGTAGTTATTATTATTTTGTTATGTTTAAGGGAGCCCAGACGGTATTGTGCAACATAATTTACTGGTTCGGCTCAATGTTTTTCAAGGAAAGGGTTTAGTTTGCTCTCTAAACCTCTATCAAACTTTAAAAAACACCCACAAGACCCCCATTCGATATCAATTTGTACATTTTTTGTTGGCCGAGTGGATGGTGTTGGCGGTGGTAAGACATAGCCGAACTCCTGCCCCAATCCAGCTCAATAGTCACCTCACTCATGGATCTGCACACATACACAACAATTATAATGTAAAACTTGCAAAATAAACAAACCCATTCTTGGACGTTACAAGATAAAGGCAAAGGAACTAATCAAAATCGCTGTGGAAATAACGCTTAACAAAATAAAATTTATATTATATTATGTTATTTTATTACTTTATATTTTTAACATCGTTCTTAACCACAATAACCCCCAAATAAAATTAATGAAAGCATGTGATTCTCCCAGGATTTGAAATTAGGATATAACATACAGAACTTACACGCTCTAACCATTACACCATCAAGACATTATGAGGTTATAAAAGCAGGTGAAAATATAATGTAAAACTTGCAAAACGAGGACAATACAATATAAAGGAAAAATAACTTACCAATATCGCTATGTGAAATAACGTTTTCATCAATATAATTTTGTTTTTATTAATTATTATGTTACCTCCACCAACCGACTTTACTCCTAAACTCAATTAATGAAATCAACAAATACATGATTGGTGATGGGCTGGTCTATCAGAGTGAGAACTGAGCTTACTCTGCCATACCCATAGCTTACTCTGACTGTTCCTTTTACTTATATATTTTCTAGATCTCGAGTGACGGCGTCTCTTCCGTGGATTGACCTCCCAATCAACCAAGATTGGAAGCCAAAGCGTCACATTTTTCCTTTGCCCCTCAACTTTCTCTTCATAATTGCTGAGGGGCACAGGGCCCTGGGTGGGGCTTTGGTTTCCCGGGCATTTCTGCACCCTCCTCAGCTCCCCGCCATGGAGTGGCTTCGGTCACCCAGGCTTTATTGTGGTTGGCGGGGAGGGTTCTGTGGAGGCGCTCGGTTATGGCCTTGGACTTGCTCGGGGCCTTGGGGCTGTTCGGTCAGGCAGCTTGGGGAACAGCAACAACAACAACAACAAATACATGTGGCAGTCCAGGGATTCGAACCTAGGATGCTCACACTGAAATTCAGTGCATTTATCCATTGCGCTATGAAGATAGTTAAAGAAAGGTGGACAAGCCAACAATTTATTATGCAGTTTGGAATCCTGCATATCAATCTAAGCATGTACACACTTTCCAACTGCGCTATCATAGGCTATGTATATGTATAATTTCATGGCAACACCAAACACCTCCAATGAAATGAAAGTATATAGGTGATCCACCGGGATTCAAACCTGAATTATCACACACAGATTTAGAAACACTCTAACCATTACACCACCAAGACGGTTAAAGGAGACATATACTTGAAGGAAGGCCAGGACTGGAAGCCGTACTCTGAAGTAAATCGGCAGCACGGGAAGTGCTCCCCCTGCCAGGCGTCTAGGGTGTAGTTGTAGTAGTGGACTGTAACATGAACATGGGGTCAAGTAGAGATCCTGTTGTAAGAAAGAGTGGAGTGATTTTTCTTTTCACGACATTTTCGTGCCTCACCTCTAGTCTGTTCATTCTAGGTTGGGCAGAAATCGTAATCTTTAACCTCTGCAACTCAAGAAGGGCTAGAGCAAATGAGCTGTCAATTTCCACACCTATTCCCTGGCCAAGTCTTCCTATTTGGTAGAAAAAAAATTAGCTCGATTACTCTAGTCCTTTTTGAGTTATAGAGGTTAGAGGTTACGATTTCTGCCCAACCTAGAATGAACAGACTATAGTTTGCCTGGGAAACAAACTTATTTACTCATATAGTGAAGTACAGTTGGTCCAAAAAGTATCTGCACCCCTACCCTGATAATCTGGTGTGTACAGCTTGGTAGGGTTGGCATCTCTACCTATAGTTATATCCATCTATACTACTGCCTACCTATACTACCTACGACCTACAACCTATTCTACTGAGCTGTACACACTAGATGATCAGGGTAAGGGTGCAGATACTTTTTGGACCGAGTGTACATTCTATGTGGTGGTTTTGTGTTTTTATATTTCATAGTATTGCCGTTATAAATCTTCAATGTGTTATTTCTACATTATGATTTTGATAAGTTTCTTTGTCATTATATTGTGTGCTTCATGTTTTAATTGGTTTATTTTGCAAGTTTTACATTATAATTTACAGCTATCGATACATACTTCTTCCGTTGCTTTATCAAAATAAAGTGTAGGCAATCATAATACACTTGGATGCCACAGTCTCTACCCCACTAAAATATTTGTGGACCTCACTTATTTAAAATTATTATTACCCCCCCCCCCCAGGGGGTAAGGGGGCCTTCATCTAATGGTGGAGGAAAAAAAGGATATGCCTCACACATCCTACTGCGTGTCGTACAAGGCGAATAATAGGGGGGATGGCGATAGACTTGTGGACTAACAGCCATTACTAGACAATAAAGTCTTTATCTTAGCACTGTCTTGGTATGGCACTGCCGAGGCTGGTGGGGTGCGGATAGGTGCCACAGGGGACTGAGTCTTACCTGGGCGCCGTTTGGTACCACACCTGTGTCGGCAACAGTGTTTGCATGTTGGAGCAGTGTTGGGGCATGACTTTATTGTTCTATAGTCCAATTGCCTAATATACAGTAGAGTCTTGTTATGGTGCTGTCTTTTTGTAACACTGTTAAGGCTGGTGTGGTTGCAGATACTGCAGGTGCAAGTGCTGCAGGGGGACTCTGTTGAGTCTTGCTGAGGCATGGTTAGCACTATACCAACATCAGCCACAGTGATGACTTAGTGGGGCAGTGCTGTGGCGGGACTTTATTGTACTACAGTACACTCCAACTACTGAAAGGCAATTCCGTCTGAGCCGTTACATTGCATGTAATGGAAAAATGACGTTAACCCTTCCAGCCCGGGTGTCATTTTAAAATGACACCAAAAAAAAAGGGCCGGAACCCGGGTGTCATTTTAAAATCCTTGTGCTTGAAAGCGTGCTTCAAAATTCGCGCGGCCAATTTTGGAATGGTAGGAGCGACCGCAGCGCCACCAAGCCTCAACTACTAGTGTTATCAGTTCGTACGTGGCCGCCATAGCGAGTAATACTGTACTGAAAAAAAAAAATCCGACGTGTCCGATTCGTTGCAACCTCCCGCGGGCCCCAGTGCTACCCCACTCGCAACTTCAACGCCTGTTGCAACCGAGAAGAAAGCTCAACAAAAGAAAGTTAAGCGTTTGTTGAGTGATAGCGCTATACAGCGACAACTTTTTGATAGTGATGAAGAGAGCAGTGGCGAAAGCTTGGTTTATAAGTGAAAGTGAAGACGATTTCGTGGGCTTTGGAGACGACGATAATGTTGATTTATTTGAGGGGGGAGACAGTAGTGATGATCCTGATGTGGAAGTGTTTCAGGAAGGTGCCATTGAGCTTCCCAGTGTGCTAGAACCTAGGCCTACCCCCTCGCCATCTTTGCTAGGTCAGCCTAGCCCTAGCCCTAGCTCAGGACCTTCCCCTTTGCCTGCCCGTACGCCCTTGAAAGTGGGCAAATATTTCTACAAACAATCATTGATCAAAAGTGCAGCTAAAAAAGCACGCAGGGCAGCCGCAGAAAAGCATAGGGAAGCTGAAGATAGCGATAATGACGCCGACCCTGGCCTAGCAACCACCCGCATTCCATTGTCCCGACGCCTTGACACGGGACGCCGCGTGGGTCACCCACAGCCCTCGCCTTCATCTCTCGTTCAGGATGACCAAAGGGCCTCTTCAAGTGGTATTGGTGATGTGCCACAGGCCTCAACACTCCGCAGAGCATTATTTGCTGCTGAAAAGCCCTCGGCTCGCCGCAAAAGGAGCCCAACTCCCGAGGCCTCGGCTCCCATTCTTGAAGCTCCCGCAGCCTCCCGCGCCCCACACCGCCGACGCCCGGTCACTTCTTCACCAGAATTGTCTCCTGAAGAGGATGCTGACGACCCCAACATTGCCCCAGATGACCTGACGTCGCCTGAGGAGGAAGAGGAAGAGGAACAGGAACAGGAAGAGGAAGAGGATGTGCCGACAAAACGAGCGAGAGGGCGAGGTCGTGGACGTGGTCAGCCTGCCGACGCCGCTGCCCCTGGGCCTGGGCCTGGGCGTGGGCGTGCAGGGAGTCCGCGTGGCCAAGGGCGTGTGCCAGGGCATCCAGGGCGTGTGCCTGCTGCAGCACGACCTCGAGCATCAGCATCCGACCTGTTTGTGTGGACAGATGGAGCTGATTTTGAGCCAGATTGTCCTGCCTTTGACGAGGTACAGATGGGTTCTGGGGTGTCACCAGCATATCCCTGTGGCCCAGATGCTACCCCCAGTGAACTTTTCTGTGGCTTCTATGACAATGAAGTCATGGAATACCTCGTCAAAGAGACAAATCACCACCATGCTATCTGTGCCAACTTTCTTGGGAGGAAGACCAGTGCCAAGATGGTGGCATGGAGAGCTCTCACTGTGGCAGAACTATGTGTTCTTGGCACTCACAATGCTGATGACTCATATAAGGAAGCACGTTCTGGCTGACTACTGGATAACTGGCGACATCATAACGACTCCATCATTTGGCAAATACATGTCCAGGGACAGGTACTTCGACATCCTCTCCTATCTCCACCTGACAAACAACATGGCAGTCCACCTTCCCAACTCATTATGGAAGATCAGGAAGCTGTATGACATGATACGTCATCGGTTCACCACATACCTGATTCCTTTCCAGAAGATGTGCCTCGACGAGTCTCTGGTCCTGTTCCGTAGTAGGCTGCACTTCCGACAGTATATCCCGTCCAAGAGACACCGCTTCGGCATCAAGCTCTTCGTCCTCTGCGACTGCTTGACGGGGTATGTGCTGGACTTTATAGTCTACAGCGGCAAGGCTGGAGAAGTTGTGACTGACCCTCTCATTGGTTTTGGTGGCGCTGTAGTGAAGAAGATGATGGAGAGGCACTTCAATAAAAACCACATCCTCTACACAGATAATTATTACACGTCGCCTCTCCTGACCAAGTACCTCCATGACCGCAAGACCGGAACTGTCGGCACAGTCAAGGGCAAAAGGAAGGGCATGTCAGGCTACCCAACCAAGACGACGAAGAAGGCGGACATCTTCCACAAGAAGAGTGGCCCCATCCTCTCCATCCACTGGCATGACCAGCGCAAGGTCAACCTCCTCACCACATGCCACAAGGCCCAGATGGTCGCCACAGGGAAGGTGGACCGAACAACCAAGAACCCCGTCCAAAAACCAGCTGCTGTCCTGGATTATAACATCAATATGCGCCTCGTCGACAAGTCCGACATGCAGATGGGCTTCATCGACTGCCTGCGAACATCTTGCAGGTGGTACAAGAAGTTTATCCTGCATACGGTAGATATGTCGATCCTCAATGCCTACAACATCTACCGTCTGAGGACTCCAGGAGCCAAGAAGTACAAGTCCCTGCGGAAGTTCCACAAGCAGGTGCTACTTGAGCTCCTGGCTAAACATGCGGGTACACCAGGCAGACCAATACAAGGACCAGGCCAGCTTGACAGAACGGGGTGTGCTGAATTCTTCAGGAAGCACCAGCTCAACGCCCTTCCTTTCAAAGCACCAAGTAGTAACGCTAGGAGTCAGAAGAGGTGCCATGTGTGCAGCCACACAACTCGCAGACCCCGCAAACCCACAAAAACCACTTGGGAATGCCTCGAGTGTCAAGTTGGACTGTGTGCTGGCACCTGCTTCAACGACTTCCACACTCTAACAAACTTTTGAAGTGGAAGTGAAAATTAACAGTGAAAGTGACACTCAAATGTAGGCTAAGAATAATAATATAACTAAGTATAAGTGAAAAGGACACATAAGTAATAATAAGTGCCTTCAATAACAATATGAACAAGTGAAAGTGACACTAAAATATATATTTCTAACAATAAATAAGTGAAAATGACACTCAATAAGCCTAGGCCAGTCAAAGTGACAGTATAATAATAATAAAACTAAGTATAAGTGAAAGAGACACACACAAGTAATAATAAGTGCCTTCATAACAATATAAATAAGTGACAGTGACACTATATATATTATTAGCTTACCTAACAATACATAAAAGGGGAAATGACACTACCAATTATCAAAGTCCAGTGAAAGTGACACTAATAATCATAATAATAATAATAAAACGAAGTAATAAGTGACAGAGACACAAATAAGTTACCTCCACTTCCATCACCATCCGGAACCAGTTGAGCTAGAGAGCTCTACTCAACGCCATTCTACGCAGGAAGGTAAGGCGCTCATTTCTATATATGTTTGATTAATGTAGGTAATATATTACGCGAGATTAGCCTTAGTTTACTTTTGTTGATATTCAACCAGATCGCCCGGATACGAGCTCAGTCATTAGGAGAGCCTGCCCGGGCCAGGAGGGTTAAACCATTGTATGTATGTATGTACTGTATATGGTTAATCTGCAGAACAGATATTACTAATGACAATAGTGAGACTGGTACATCAGGAGGTAAATTAGATACAGGTAACTAAAGTACAGACGCAATAGGTAAAATATAGCCTCGGAAATGCATGAAAACAAAGATAATTAAAGTTCGTCAAAGAGGTGTATTGCAATCAAGAAACGTCGTATGGGGGAAAAGTCAAAAGATGGTGAAGGAGCAAGGACGCGGAGGGATGCGGTGCGCAAGGAAAGCCGGCGCTCAGAATCATACCGAGGGCACTCACAAAGGATATGACGGACGGTGACTGGCGTTTGACAAGGAACACAAAATGGGGGCGGAGTCGGAGGCGTTGTCATTAAATGGCCATGCGTGTAACGAGTGTGCCCAATACGTAGGCGCGTCAAGATGACCTGATTCGCCCGACACGGATCAATGGAGGATGGCCAAGGGTGTACACCGGCTAGTATACTGCGGAGGTGGTTGGTAGTATCAATGTTTGTCCATTCCCTCTGCCAGTCCGCCCAAACACGCTCACGGAGAACAGGGAATAGATCAGTTGGTCGCAAGATAACATTGGAGGGAGTGCCCCTACATGCGCGCTTTGCTAAGGAATCAGCTCTCTCATTCCCCTAGATCCCGATATGTGCCGGTACCCAACACAGGGTAATTTTACGGCCCAACGTCAGTACGTCATGGAGTGTGCGGATGACGTCGCAAACGAGAGCTTCTTTGGGCGCAAATGTTTGTACGGCTTGAAGAGCACTCAGAGAGTCACTACAAATGACTATGTGAGGGACATTATCGGGGAAGGTAAATACCATATCGAGGGCACACTGTATGGCCTGAAGCTCAGCAGTGAAGATGGATGAGCATTGATGAAGGGCACGCTGTTGAATGCCATACTCCGATACCACAGCATATCCCACAGAGGAGTGATCTTTGGATCCATCCGTGTAAATAAACGTGGCTGGAGTATATCCCATTAGGTGGCCGAGGGCCACTGTGTGACGAGCATAGGGGGGTAACGACGGAGGCGCGTCAGCAAGGAGGAGACACACAGTAGAGCGCCGAATGCACCACGGCGTGAAATCATTCCGGGACTGTGGCGGTGAGGGTAATGGAACATTATACGACTCAAACAGTTGGTAGGACATATCGGGGAAAGTAGCATGGGTGGAAAAAGCAGGGTCACAGGTTTCATGAAAGAGGTCGGTAAGAATAGGGTCAGACATAAGACGGGTAGCATAACGCAGGATAGAAAGGGAACTCACTGTCAAAATACCCAGTGAATTTACCCTAATCATTCACTTGATTTCTTAGTGTATTAAATAGGCCTACACTATCATGTATCATTACACCTAACCTTTAATTCTATCTATCTATCTATCTATATGCTCAGGCCCAATCCCCATTTTGGGGGTAGCCGACTCAAGACCGAGCAAGAACAGGGAAAACACAAAAACAACATAAAACAAAAAATAAACACAGATAAAAAACACAAACTCTCACACATCCAGGTCACCCAGGAGAAGACCCAGAGACCAGGGTTACCAAGGTCGCTCCAGCACTCCCCCGGCCCCTGACCACCAGGAGAGGTTCCGATCTCGGCAGGCAGACATGCAGCGGAGCCAAAGCGACAAGCCCTCCCACCACACTTCCAGGCACACCCTTCATATTAATCGTCTCCCCGGGCCAGGCGCCTGATGGACTATTATTAACCTTTAATTAAAAATAAAAAATATACGAGTATTAAAAGGTAAAAATATAAGTTGCATCCGACTTATATGAAAGATGGCATTTATATCACTTTGATTTCTGAATGCACAATGGCTAAAATTAACAATATGCATCACATAATCACATAAGCCCCACATATTCTCAAGAGGTACAGGTCTCCCTCACTATCCGATACCCCAATTTATGATATTATTATAGATTTTTAGGAGTTTGTATTTTGGTTTCGGCTGGTCCGAGAACGCATCCCCATTTACCCCATTTATTTTAGGGTTTTCTATATTATTGTTCTATTTAAGATCGGGTTTACAGGAACGTAACCCAATCGTAAATCGAGGGAGACCTGTAATGTATTTAGTTATAAAAACCTTAGAACAACTGAGTAGGAAAACTAGAGTGAGGTTTGGCATCCTTTACCCAACCTTAGCCGTTTCTGTCCGTCTCTTTTCCTGTACTACTTTTCATTCTAGGTGCTGGCGAGATCACCTGATTGGGTGTCACTGCAAGGGGGGTTGCGGACGGTGGGGGTAATGGCCCGGTGGTCCAAGCCCGTGGGCTGATGATCCCCTCCCCTGCTGCCCTCTCAGACAGATCTCATTTCACCCTGGCCCCTTTGAGGGCCAGATCATCTGGAACGGCTTCGGTCAACCGGACTCGGAACTGTTCGGCAAGACAGTCGGGGAACTACAACAACAACTAGATAGGGACAAACATATATCGTCAGGTTAACCCCTTCAGGATACCAGGTTGCATTTTACGGTCTGTTTATCCTGTGTTCTGACTAATATTAGATGCTTATATTAATTTTAGGAACATTAGGGGATTTAATTCAGCTTGGGAAGGTCGGCTAGAATCAAAGGCTACAAGGCATCTGTATTAACCCTATACTCCCACAGCTTCATCCGAATCTAAATAAAATCGTCTAAGGATAGCCTTAACAAAATGAAGAGGCATCATCGCACTGAAATGGTTGAATTAGGTAAGCTTAGGTCTTGGTTGTTGTTGTTGTCGTTCCCTAGGCTGTCTGGCCGAACAGCCCCGAGTACCTAAGGAAAGCCATGGCCACAATCGGGCTTTCGAGGGGTGTAGATTATGTTGTTGGCGTAAGAATGTCTTGGTTGATGTTACTGGTTCCGCAGACATGGAATCGCTGAGCCGCGTTGCATCGTGGAGTAGTCTAGGCTTCCTCGGTGAACTCCTCGCTGGGGCTGGTTGTGGAGTTGGGCTTGTCTTCGCCATCTGGGACAGAAGAAAAGTATACAGTATAGGGATTTTCCAATAGTACACACAATTTTATAGATTAAAATAAATCAATGTAAACAAGCTAATTATTTGAATTTACTTCTATAGCTTTGGTCGGTAACCCATCTAGGGGAGACAACCTTATACAAATCCGGGTGGATGGGACTCGTCAGCCTTGGTCGGCAACCTGTCTAGGAAAGTACACCTTATACAAATCCATACTGCTTACCTAAGGGTGAAGCAGGTTAGTGGATAAACTAGACGCACACCACTAGAAAAATAGTGCTAAAAATATACATAGAAGGTCTCCGAGTCAGACGGACCCTAAGTTGAGTGGTCAATCCTGTAATTCCTTCAGTAAACTGGCACGGCTTGTCCTTCTCACAGGGGATATTGGTCTGCTTGGGGGCATTTTGTGTATGGCCACCCTCGTAAAGAGGAGTAAGGCGTCTGGCAGTAGATAGATAGACTTCTATAGCTACATATCCAACTACAGTATATACCTCAATTACAGTGAGGATCAGCATACAGTACATGCCTTACAGTTGATGACTCGTGAACATGTTAAAAGTTGCCTTATTACTGAATTTGTTGGTATCTAATAAAAAAGCACTGATGACCATAATATATTTGGTAGCTTGTTACTGTAACACCCATGTTGAATATAGCTACAATACTGAGGAAATAGTGGTGGTGGTTGTTGTTGTTGTCGTCATTCCCTAGGCTGCCTGGCCGAACAGCCCCGAGTCCATAAGGAAGGCCATGGCCACGGTCAGGCTTTCCCACAGGGCTCTTAAGGAGTGTAGATTACGTTGTTGGTGTAAGTGATTGTGTAGAATGCATTCTTCTATGATGTGTTTAATAGTATGGGGTGCTGTGTTGTATCCTGGACAGGTGTCGACGACAGAGTTATCGAGTCTCTTTTGATAGCTCAGAAGAGCTGGATGGTGCCCGCATCTCAGCCTGGCCAGGTGGACTCTGTCCTCTCGAGGAAGGGAGAATTCAGAAGGATGGATTTCGGGAGGTCGTGCCTTCAGCTGCACGTCTATGAGTGATTGGTTGCAACGGCGAGATATATATGTACAGTGGTGCACCAACTTTCGCGGCCAATAGGGACCGCCGAAAGTGGCGCGAAAGTGCGATTAGCGAAAGTTGGGGCATTGAGGTAATAGGAATTAATTTAATAGGGACCGGGCATGTACGAAAACTCACTCCCAAGTTGAACAAACCTAGGCAACCAATGACAAAGAATTGCTATACACCAACGAAAACTGGAATTGGTACACTTACTTACAGGTACTCAATATTTTAATGAGTCTATAGTGCTGATTAGCAAGGCATAATAATGAATTACAGTTCTTATACTTCTTCTGAACCACCGCCATAGGCCTATGCAATGTTTTGGTAGAGTTCAGTTAGCGAACTTAGCGTTACGGTACGATACTGATGCTCCAACCGTATATGATACTATGAGGCGCATTTTGGCTCGAGCCAAAACTCAAGCAAAAATGCGCCTATAATTTGGACCAAGACATCAGTTTCAGTTAAGGCCACTAGATGGCATCATGGCGCCGCTTGAACCCAAAACAGTGCATTTGCAAATGGCACCTATGGCGGTGGCACAGGTTAACCTTATAACCTTATGTAACCTATTATAATGCTTTGCTAATCAGCAATATACTCATTAAAGTATTGAATATCTGTAAGTAAGTGTACCAATTCCAGTTTTAGTTGGTTTAGCAATTCTGGGTCATTGGGTGACTAGGCTAGGTACGTTCAACATGAGTAGGCCTATTTGTAAGTACAAATAATTTTATTGAGTATTTGTAAGTACTGTATGTGTATTGATTAGTTATAGTCATTGGGTGACTATATGCTGGTATTGGGTCGTGTTTTGACACAAACATTTATTTTTCCTCTACAGAATCCTCTTGCTTGTGGCTGAATAGGCCTTCAATTTCGAAGCTCGGGCACGAAAATGCGAGTTTTTACCGCTAAACTCAAATCGGCGGGATATTTAGACACTGCCGCGAAAGTGCGATCCGCGAATCGAGATGTAGCGAAAGTTGGTGCACCACTGTATGGATGTGCTTCTGGAAGCTGGTTTGGGCTGGGCAGGGAGGGAGAGACGACAGTATTTGTGAAATTGTGTGTGATACCGTGTGCTGGGTGTTGTTTTGATATTCCTAGTGGTAATACATAGCCTACTTGCTGCCAGATCAGTGGTTGAGGGCTCCACTACGGTGAGGGTCAGCATACCATCCACGTCCTCCAGTTGACGACTCTCGAACATCACGTTAATGGTTCGCTCTCCGCCGATCAGAGGGCACACCTGGAAGTCACACTTAGCCTCACCGTTCGCAGGGACAGGGCTGGGGGTAGAGAAAAATAATATATAGAGAGAAATATATAAACATGCACGAAAAAAGCAAGCCATGACATAAGATAATCGCAATGTCTCGATGGAAAATTGGAAGACAGATTAACCCCTATTCTAATTTAATTAAGGATCCCCTAAAGAAATCTTATTCAGTTTGGGGAAGACCTGCAGAAGTTGTTGTTGTTGTTGTTGTTGTTGTTCTTCCCCAGGTTGTCTGACCGAGCAGCCCCAAGGTCCCAAACAAGGCCAAGGCCATACCCAAGTGCCCCCACAGAACCCTCCCTGTTTTCTACTAACAAAGCCCCACCCAAGGCCCTGTGCCCCTCAGCAATATGAAGGGAAAGTTGAGGGGCAAATGAAAAATGTGACGCTTTGGCTCCCAGTCTGCCAACCTCTAGGTTGGCAGTAGGGAGGTCAATCCACGGAAGAGACGCCGTCACTTGAGATCTAGTCATAAGGTTTATTGAGATAGTTGCTACTCCCTTTGGTTCCTAGAGAATAAGGTTTATTGATATAGTTGTTACTCCTTTTGGTTCCTAGCGATTATTTCTAAGGCCAATAAAACAACACGCCTGAAACTCAAACAATGAGCTATTTTTTCAAACTTATTATCGTTTTAATGGTTACAAAAAGTATTTAAATTTTGTTCTTGATTTAGGTAGTAGCCTATACAGGCGACATATTTCAATCCCCTCCACTGGTTATTCTGAACCCTGTACCTGGGCAGCCTGATATACACGACTATGCAGCTTAGAAAGGCTCTGTGGGTATTAAAAGGGTATAGACTATCTCAATCAACCCTCTGACTTCCATATACTCTTCCTAATCTGAATAAAATCTTCTAATAAATGCAGGTATGTATGCCCCCCCCCCAAAAAAAAAAGAAAAAGAAAAAAAACTAGAGTGTGAAGGCCTACTCTGGCACTTACCCCATTTTTTTATGGGGGGGGGAGGGGACTCGAGACAGAGCCCGAATAATGACCCAAAAACAATTATGGAATACTGTACCTGGGCAGCCTGATATACTGAAGCCTGGTAAGACCCCGCCCCCTGGATCATAAAGCGGGCTCTATCCAGCGGCAGTGGTGAAGGTGGCACGGCAGGTGGTGGGCTCATTTAACTTCATGTCACCGTCATACTGTTGGGAAGGGGTGGGAAGAGAAAGGTTTATTGCTGATTAATTTAGAGTTTATGCTTTACTTAAGAGAATTTTGTTAACTGTCTTGACATTTTATGTAATACCCGCAAAATTCCGCCCTGAGTAGGCACGCCATACTCGCGCGCTAACCGACTGTACTACCATGGACGTTCAATAGGATAGCAACCTTAGTTCTCCTTGAAGGAACCAGGTAATAGTCTCGTGGTGATTCACGTGGTGGGTCTATTAAGACTTCACCACCAACGACTATTTTATGCTATCCCAGACGTCAACTCGGGTAGTTTTGTGGTTGCGAGATTTTGCGGGTACAGGGCATTACATTTTACGTCCCAGTAGAAATGCAGAGGAAGGAAAGAGCAAGGTTTTATTCAGATAGTTTGAAGTTTTGCTACATTAAAATGTAAAACTTGCAAACTAAACAAACCAAAATTGGGACAAGGACAATATAAAGTCAAATTAAATTATCAAATCGCTATGTGGAAACAACGCTTACTAAAATGAAATCTATGAAATAAAAGAACACAATCCACCACATAGGGTGTACACTACTACATGAGCAAGTTAATCTGTTTCCCAAGCAAACTAATCGCACACATAACAACGCACTATCGTCACGTTCAAGGAATTAGTCAAATTTGGGAAGTCCGGGACGTTCTGGTAAATTTGACTAAACTCTGCATGAATAAAGAAACTACATGTTAAATGTCAAAATATTAATTTAAAATCAAATTTGCAACATGACAAGACATTAACAATACAGTGAACCCTCAAATTACGCGCAATTTATCTACGCGAGATAAAACTACGCTCTAACCACAATTGAGGAAACAAATACGTAAGTACGCTCATATTAAATGTACGCGGCGCTGAGCAAAAAAAATAACCCTCCAACGTCGTCACTGTTGACTGTGCAGAGAGACACATCTCCCGTACCAAATTATTATGTATCTATAAAGCACAACAGGATATTATGAATCTATTAAAAGACTGTTCTTCGTTTTACATTCTATCTATCTATCTATTGCCTGACGCCGTGATCCCCGAAGGGGTGGCCACGAACGAACCGCCCCCATGCACCTCTGTCCCCAGTCAGTCGACGACCCTCCCCCCAACCAGCACCGCCTTCGTTCATGTACTTCCTCACTCCATCCTTCCACCTCATATTCGGTCTACCTCTCCCCCTCTGTCCCTCCACCTCGCTCTCGTACACCCTCTTAGTCATTCTCTCGCTTTCCATACGTTCCATATGGCCGAACCATCTCAAGTTGTTCCTTTTCACACTTTCCAGCACATCTACCTCCACACCACACCTCCTTCTTACTTCCTCCTTAGTCTGTCTATCCCTCCATGTAACTCCGCACACACTCCTTAAGTAATTCATTTCCACTGCTCTCACTCTTGGTCTGAGTCTCTCAACCAACGTCCATGCTTCGCTTCCGTAAGTCAGTGTCGGGATTACCACACTGTCATGCAAGGACTTCTTCACTTCAAAGGAAATCAAGCAACAACAGATCTAGTGACCCTTCTAGGCTGCTTGTCCTCCAAAACACTGAGGATCAAGTGTCCAAACAGTGGTTTAGAGTGGGTAAGGGAACATTGGAAAGGGAACTACTGCCCTGCCACTAACGTGGCAGGACTAGGAAGTTAGTAGGGGACATATGGGTTAGTAACTGAGGGGAGGATAAAATAAAGTTATTCATTTACAAACGCAGTCAGTCGCGGGTTTGATGCGAGATATTTGTCTAGGCGGAATTTAAATGAATCAACGGTGCTGCAGTCTATAACGTCTCGGGGAAGCCCATTCCACAAGTTGACAACTCGATTGAAGAAGAAATTCTTAGATTCGTGTGAGTTAAAAGATTTACCAATAATTTTGCAACCGTTTCCCCGCGTGTAATTAGATTGGTCGATAGTGAAGTACTTACTACAGTTCATATTGTCGATGCCTTTGATGATTTTGAACACTTGAATTAAGTCACCTCTTAATCTGCGCTGGGTTAAAGGAAATAGATTTAATTCTCTAAGACGCTTTTCGTATGGTTTGTTCTTTAGGCTAGGTATCATTTTGGTAACTCTACGTTGAACTCGTTCTAGCTTGTTTATGTCTTTTTGGTAATAAGGGCACCAGCATTGAACGCAGTATTCCAGAAGAGGGCGGACTAAGGAATTGTAAAGGGTTAGGATTACGTCTTTGGATTTATGCTCAAATGATCTGCCTATAAAGCCAATTATTTTGTTTGCCTTCTTAACAACTTCTGAACATTGTTGACTCGGTTTTAGGTTACTCGATATTGTTACTCCCAGATCGGTTTCTCTGTTTACATTCTTAAGCTGAGTGCCATTCATCGAATAGTTTGCTTTCTCATTTAGGTATCCGATATGTAGTACTGTACTTTACATTTATCCGCATTGAAACTCATTTGCCAAATTTGGGCCCAATGTGACAATTTATCTAGATTGTGTTGCATATCGTCAACTTGATCTTTTGAGAGTACGCTATTTGCAATTTTTGTATCGTCAGCAAATTTTGAGATTGTACAGGTGAGACCCTCATCTATGTCGTTGATGTAAATTAGAAAGAGAATTGGTCCTAGTACCGATCCCTGGGGTACCCCGCTACTTACATTGGTCCATTTAGATGCCTTACCGTTTATGACTACTCTTTGCTTTCTGTCGCTGAGCCAATTTTCTATCCATTTCAACACACCGTCTTGTATTCCATGCGCTTTTAGTTTTAGCAGTAAACGTTTGTGGGGAACTTTGTCAAAGGCCTTTTGAAAATCAAGGTATATAATATCTATTCTAAATTATTAATTAAGTTAATTAGAAATAAAAATTTCTCGCTTAAAAATGAATTTAATCTTTCAGATTTTATAGACTATAATTATAATAAGCTTAAAGCTGATTTAATAAATTTACATAAACATTTTGTAATCACTACAGTAGATAAAGCCAGCAATAATTATAGCTTCACATGTAAGAAATTTTATCTTGAAAACATGAAAAAAGAATTAGGCATTAAGGGTAACATTACGTACAAATATTTGCGGTAATTCTGTTTATGAAATTCAAAATAATCTGAATATTGATAACTTAATCGATGAACATACCAAGAAAAATATAACATTTGATATTAAACTTTCTGATAAGAACAAGTGCATTGCAAAATTATACATGTTACCTAAATTTCATAAAAGACCTTATAAATATCGCTTTATTGCCGGAGCAAAATTTGCTACCACTAAAACTCTATCAGAACAAGTCGTAAATTGCTTAAAATACATTAAAAGTACTCATAAAAGATATTGTAATACCATCATGAGAAGAACTGGCATTAACTATTATTGGAGTGTTGACAATTCGTTAGAAGTTATTGATAAAATAAATACCATGCCGAAAGTTACCTCGGTACATAGCTTCGACTTTTCAACTTTGTATACCAATTTGCCTTTAGATTTAGTATATTCAGAGCTTTGCTTTATTATAGATTTGCACTTTGACAGGTTCGTTAGGAATGTTAATTATTTCATAAATGTTTATACATATTTTAATAATGCATCACTTAGCTCTACTCCCACTAGTTCTGTATATTTTGATAGAACTAAACTTAAAGATGCCCTTAAATTCCTCCTTTTCAATACTTATGTTAGATTCGGGCCGTACATTTTCAAACAAATATTAGGAATTCCTATGGGTGGAAATGCTAGCCCTTTAATTGCAGACTTATTCTTGCTTGCTTTAGAATTTAAATATATAAAAGACTTAGTTGACAGTAGCAAGAAAAATAAAATCCCAGAAAAATTAGCACTTGCTAAACTGTTAAGTAATAATAGTAGATATATTGATGATATTCTTGTTTGCAATTTGTTAAATTTTAATCAAGTTGCTAAACTTATTTACCCTAATTCTATTCCCCTCACACAATGTAACGTAAATTATAAAGTTGAAAATTTTCTTGATATAAATATAGAGATTGTTAATGAACAGTGCATACTTAAAGTATATCACAAAGTTGATGATTTTAATTTTAACGTAATAAACTTTCCTTTCCCTAGTAGTGTAGTAATATCGATAGTAAAATAACTTATAATTGTTTTATTCCCAATTAATAAGATTTTGTAAAATCTGCACTAAAGTAGATGACTTTTGGGCTAGAGCTAGGTTACTATACAGACTCTTAGTGGACAGAGGTTTTGAGGCAAGTAAATTGTTCCATAAATTTAATCTTTTTAGGGTTAATTATTGTGACTATATTCTAAAATTTGACATCAATAATTTTAATCAAGCATTTTTAACTTGAAGTTTCTTGTATAACCTCTGCTTACTTTTTGTCTGTATTTATTGTTTTTTGTCTGTATTTATTGTTTATCTTTTTCTTTTTCTTTTATTAATATTAATATTGATGATTTTTTAAATTTATTGTTCTTGTTAAAAGAGTACTCTTTGTTTAAATCTGTTGTTACTTCATATTTTGCAATTATTTGTCTTTATATTATATGTATTCATTGTCGATAGTATCAATTGCTTACTTTTGCAATTTCCTTAGTTTATTTGTGCTATAAATGTAGGTTATTTGTAGGGTAGTTATTGATAGGGGTCACTTGAGGCATGCTATGCTTACAGGTACCTACCCGATAGCACTATCGTTAGTGAGTGCTGTACTGTATTTTATATATTATTTTGTAATAGTATAGATATCTTATCAATATTTGTATTTTGTACTATTGTTAATGTCTTGTCATATTGCAAATTTGATTTTAAATAATATTTTGACATTTAACATGTAGTTTCTTTATTCATGCAGAGTTTAGTAAAATTTGCCAGAACGTCCCGGACTTCCCAAACCTGACTACTTCCTTTAACGTGACGATAGTGCGTTGTTATATGTGCGATTAGTTTGCTTGGGAAACAGATTAACTTGCTCATGTAGTAATGTACACCCTATGTGGTGGATTGTGTTCTTTTATTTAATAATTTTCATTTTAGTAAGCGTTGTTTCCACATAGCGATTTTGATAATTTAATTTGACTTTATATTGTCCTTGTCCCAATTTTGGTTTGTTTAGTTTGCAAGTTTTACATTTTAATCTACAGCTTTACTCTCATCGTAGAGGTTGAGGATATCGTGGAAGAAGTCTAAGAGGTTTGTTAAACAGGAACGTTTTTTACGAAAGCCGTGTTGAGTATCTTTAAGTATGTTATTTTCCTCTAAGTGATTTACGAGTCTGTCTCTTATGACCGTTTCTAGCATTTTACATACAACTGAGGTTAAGCTAATTGGACGATAGTTACTGGGTAGGGATTTGCTGCCTTTTTTTAATATCGGTGTTACGTTGGCTATCTTCCACTAATCAGGCATAGTTCCAGACTGCAAGGATTTATTGAATAGTAATGTCAGTGGTTTGGAGAGCTCATCCTTAGCTTCCTTTAGAACTCTAGGCGAGATTGTATCAGGTCCAGGCGTTTTATTTACCTTGAGTTTATCTAAACAATTCAATACTTCTCTCTCTGTAACGGTGATATTGCTTAGAACATCTGAATTATCAATCTGAATCGGCGATGGTGTAGGGATATCACTGAGGTCTTCTGTTGTAAAAACTGATGCAAAGAAGGTATTGAGGACATTACTCATTTGTACTTCGTCTTTGGTGTATTCTCCATTTTCATCGACTAACGGTCCAACAGTTGAAGTAACTACTTTTTTCTTTCTGATATAACTATAGAATTCTTTCGTGTTTGTTTTACTTTGATTCGCAATATGTAACTCTAGGGTCTTTTTACTTTGCTTAATTAACTTTTTGGCTTTGCGTCGTAGCTCTACAAATTTCACCCGTTCTTCGTCATTTTGTGAGGATTTTAATCTATCATTAGCAAATTTTTTAGCAAGCAGGCAGTTTGAAATATATTTATTCCACCATTTGGGCTTATTATTATGGCCTGGACGCCGTATTTTCGATGGTATGCAGTCTTGCACTGCTTTTAGGTAAGTGGTTTCGAATGACTTCCAAGATGTATTTATGTCGTTATTGTTAATTAAAAAGCTCCAGTCAGTTTCTTTAAACATAGCTCTAAGTTTATGAAAGTTTGCTTTCTTGAAATTAGGGACTTTTTCGATGCTACTATTTGGTTCGTTACTAGTAAAGTTTAAAGTGAAAGTTATCGTACGATGGTCGCTGTTACTGAATTCATCACCAACATTCAAATTCTCTATTAATTCTTCTTTTGTTGCAAGTACAATGTCAAGAACGTTATTACCACGGGTCGGTGTTCGAACAAATTGATAAAGCGAACTCTCTTGCAAGTTCGTATACAAGTCATGTCCGGAGTGTGAAGTAAGAGTATCGCCCCACTTGGTCACAGGTAAATTAAAGTCGCCAAAAAATACGGTATCTTGTGAGTTACTTACATCTGCAATTTGTTCATAAATTTCTCGGTCAGTTTGCACTGATTGAGCTGGAGGTCTGTATATTAATGCAAGTATTATTTTTGTACCTTTATTATTCTTTATTAGCACAAAAGATGTGTCGACGTTCACAATTTGAGGTTTTGACAAGAGGGTCGGGTTAAGACTTTCTTTGATATAAAATAAAACGCCACCTCCATTTTTATTTATTCGGCTTTTCTCAAACATTACATAACCGGGAAGTGAATACTCTGCTAAAAAGTCTCTATCTACTGTATTGAGCCAAGATTCTGTTATACCAATCACATCATAATTTTCAGTAAACACTAGTTCCTCTAAATCTGAAAATTTATTGCGTATGCTACGAGCGTTTGCATAGAAAACCTTTAAAGTTGCGGTTTTAACTTCCATACTGACCACCCTATTTCTTGTTACTGCTTTTAGCGTTCCTACAACCCTCTTCCCCTGTTGTACCCTCTCCCGCACCTCTTCATCCATAGTCCCATCTTTACTCAACACACTGCCCAGATACTTAAAAGAGTTGACGATCTCCATAGCCTGACCGTTCAGCTTCACCTCACACTCTGTGACTTCACCCCTTTCGAAGACCATAACCTTGCTCTTCCCCGTATTTACCTTCAAATTCCGTTTTTCGCACACTGTTCCAAACTCATTTACCAGACCCTGCAACTCCCATTCATTATCACTCATCAGAACTGTATCATCCGCAAACAGCAGTATAGGTAGCTTCCACTCAATTCCCTCCCTTTTCAGCGATACACCAACATCCACTGCTCTTGATAGTATTTCTTTCATGACTCCATCCATATATACAGTAAACAACCACGGGGACATCACACACCCCTGTTTCAAACCAACATTCAGGTCAAAGAACTCGCTCTGCTCACTCTCCACACGTACTGCCGCCTTTGCACCCTCATACATACTCTTCACTGCTTTCAGCAACTTGCCCTCTAAGTACTTTCCACAAACCTTCTCTATCCACTCTGTCATAGGCCTTCTCCAAGTCCATAAAGGCAACATACACCTTTTGTTTATTCTCCAGATACTTCTCCACAACACAATTCAGGGTAAAAATCTGATCTACACATCCTCTTCCCTTCCTAAAACCTCCCTGCTCGTCGCCTATCCATTTCTCCGTTCTCACTCTCACTCTCTCAATCACTACCCTACTGTATACCTTCCCTACTACGCTTAGAAGACTTATTCCTCGGTGGTTACCACACACTCCTCTTTCCCCTTTGCCCTTATATAGGGGGACTATTATGCCAGTCTTCCAGTCATCGGGTGCACTCCCCTTCTCCCATGCTAGTTTGCACATTTTCCATACCCATTCTATCACTATCTCACCACCATACCTCAACATTTCCCCACACACTCCATCTGTTCCTGGTGCTTTCCCCAACTTCACTCTTTTCATGGCTTCCCACACTTCTGACCTCCTGATCCCCACCTCCTCCTTCACTACTTCTCTTCTTCTCCCTCCCATACCATATCCAGCTATGTTTGCTGGCTCTTCATTCCTTACATTTAGCAACTCACTGAAGTACTCCCTCCATCTTTCGACTCTCTCTTGCTTCTCGGCTAGCATTCTCCCATTCTTATCTTTCACACCCTTACTGTTTCCCTTGCTACCTTCCCTAACTTTCTTGACTTCTTTCCAGAACAGTTTCTTACTCTCCCTCCATTTTACACTCAGATTCCTTCCAAATTCCTCATCTACTCTTATCTTACTTTCCTTCACTACTCTCTTCACCACCCTCTTACTCTCCATGTACCTCGCTCGTTTCTGTCTCTCGGAATCTTCATTCCCTCTACTACCCAACCACTCTCTATATGCTTTCTTCTTTTCTTCCACAGCTATTCTTACCTCTTCTGTCCACCATGCTGTACCTTTGACTCCCCTCCCTCTTCTCCTCACTCCACACACCTCCTCACATGCTGCACAGATCTCATCCTTAAACACCTTGCTCATCTCCTCCACTTCCTCCATAACTTCCAGGTCGAACCCACCTAGTCGTCTTTCCACTGCTCTCCTGTACTCCTCCCTGACTTCCTCCTCCTGCAACCTCTCCACCCTCCTCACCATTCCACCCTCCTCTCGCCTCCCTCCCGCTCTCCTCACCCACTTCTTTTGTATCCTAACCTTAGCTACCACTACATAATGATCAGACAGACCCCCTCCAATACCCCTATACACCCTAGCATCCATCACAGATTTCTTCATTCGTTCATCCACACATACATAATCAATCAATGACTTTCGTTCCACCACTGTCTTATCCTTCATCGTTAACATCCGTTTCCACGTGTACCTGTGGATCATTCTGTGTCGGAAGAAGGTGTTGGCTATCCACAGCCTCCTCCCCACACATACGTCCACAAGTGCACTACCATTCCCATTCACCTCTGATGGTACCCCCCACCCTCCCACCACTCCCTCAACTTTCCTATCACCCACCTTACCATTCATATCCCCAATCAGAAATATTCTTTCGTTCTTGTCAAACTTCTCCAGGCACGCCTCCACATTCATCCAGAACTCCTCTTTCTTTCTTTCAAGTATATCCTCTGTCGGGGCATACACGCATACAATCACCCACGTTTGTATTCCTACTTTCATTCTCACCCACACAATCCTTGAACCCACAGACCCATACTCTCTTACACATTCCTTCCATTTGCTACTTACAAACAAACATGCACCTTCTCTCGCTGTTCCTTCACTCACTCCAGCACACACACCCATTCCACACTCCCACTCTCTCACATCTGAACCTTTCCATTTGGTCTCTGTCATTCCACATACATCTAGCCTGGCATTCACTAACACTTCCAGAACCTCTCTCTCTTTTGTGCCATCATTCATGCCACTAACATTCCACGTAGCCATTCTCAGAATGTCCAAAGGCATGTCCTTAGTCGGTCGTGGTTCGTCAACGTTGGTTCCGTCCGCATCCGAGGCTGTTCGTTCGTTTTTCTTTGCTTAGATATTTTTTCCGGGTGGGTTTTACATTGCATGTATCATTTATTGAGCTAACAAAATCGGAAATGGAAAATCTGTTTCTGTTCGGTAGTTGGAGGCGAGATTGTTTACACTTCTTTCGAAAGTCGCTTCAAAGCCCACTGCTCTCCCCTGGCTAAATGATGTGAAGCCAATTCTTTAATACCTGTATGTATATAAGCTATTGAACTATCTCACTTGACACTATGTAGGCTATATGAAACTATAGGCTATACAGGGTGAATTACTTTTTGACTCAAAACTTTACCAGTAAGCCTAGGCGGCTAGGCCTATTTCGGTCGATCCATTTCGGGCGCAGTGCTATCGATCGATGGCGCAGATCCGGCATTGCTCAACCACTACCAGTGTGAGTTAATTTACGTTTGTGTCTTATTTGTATACATTAAATGTATTTTGTGTGGTAGATTAGGTTATGAAAACATATCTGTACAGTAATATGTTATATATTTGTGGATTTTAGGTGATGAAAGGTAGAAATAGTACAACTTTCGGTCGGACCCAGACCAATACCTATTTTCCCCATTTATATTTAACTCCCATGTACGCGCAAACGAACGTACGCGCCGACAGCACAGTACGCATCCCACGCGTAGTTTGAGGGTTCACTGTAGTACAAAATACAAATATTGATTAGATATCTATATCGGCGGGTGCCCAACTCCGAAAGGAGTTGAAATAGGGGAGCTATCCCCCCGCCAAAGGCGGCTTTCTAGGGCCTTTCTTAGCTGATGCTGAGAGGATTGGGTTCTAGTCATGTGGTGATGGGCTGGTCTATCAGAGTGAGAGCTGAGCGATCTCTGCCATACCCATAGCTTACTCTGACTGTTCCTTTTACTTATATATCTTCTAGATCTCAAGTGACGGCGTCTTTTCCGTGGATTGACCTCCCTACTGCCAACCTAAAAGTTGGCAGATTGGGAGCCAAAGCGTCACATTTTTCCCTTGCCCCTCAACTTTCCCTTCATAATTGCTGAGGGGCACAGGGCTTTGGGTGAAGCTTTGGTTTCCCGGGCGTTTCCGCGCCCTCCTCGGCTCCCTGCCTTAGAGTGGCTTCGGTCACCCAGGCTTTATTAGTGGTAAGCAGGGAGGGTTTTGTGGGGGCGCTCGTTTATGGCCTTGGCCTTGCTCAGGACCTTGGGGCTGTTCGGCCAGGCAGCCTGGGGAACAACAACAACAACAAGATATCTATATTACCTGTATTACAAAATAATATATAAAATACAGTACAGCACTCACTAACGATAGTGCTATCGGGTAGGTACCTGTAAGCATAGCATGCTTCAAGTGACCCCTATCAATAACTACCCTACAAATAACCTACATTTATCGCACAAATAAACTAAGGAAATCGCAAAAGCAAGCAATTGATACTATCGACAATGAATACATATAATATAAAGACAAATAATTGCAAAATATGAAGTAACAACAGATTTAAACAAAGAGTACTTTTTTAACAAGAACAATCAATTTAAAAAAATCATCAATATTAATATTAATAATAGAAAAAGAAAAAGAAAAAGAAAACGATAAACAATAAATACACTCAACCCTCAGCTTTCACGCACTTAGCTATCGCGTTCCACAGCTATCGCCTGCTCCCCAAAAGCTGTCAGACCAGGGCTTTCACGCCTATGAACTGGCTATCACGCACCAAATGTGGCCAAAAATACAACAAAATTGGAAATTCCCAGGCGGGCGGCAAGCATACGTTTACGTTACTCGGTCCCTGATTGGGCGTGACAGTCTTACTTGTACCCCCATTGTTGTCTGGTGAAAGCTGTGAACAATGGCTACTAACCCACCCCAACGGCCACCGAATCTCCCTACCTTCGCTCAGCGTAATGTGACCGCACCAAATCGAGACATTAAGAAGAGAAAGAACCTTACGTATGCTCAGAAACAGGAAATTGTGGACTTAATAGACAAGGGTGAAACAAAAAGGAGTGTGGCAAAGAAGTTTGGAGTGAATGAATCGACAGTGAGGGGGATTTATCAAAAGCGAGAAAACATCCGACCACCCTCCGACCACCCTCAACCGGGCCCCTCCGGTGAGCCTCGACCACGGCAACAAATCGATGAACAGCCTTTACTTACGGCACTTGAATTGGATACAGTGGATGAAGACACTTCAGAATTTGAAGGATTTGATGTTGAAGGGATACTGAACGAGATAGAGCAACGTAGGAGTGGCCAATAATTCGCCACCCCTAGCCTCGGAACCCAACCCACCTAAAAAGGTTAATGTGATGGTGTAATATGTTCTTATATTTACTTTTATAATGTTTCTTATAATTATTATTATGTTATGTTAGTGTTCAGTGGAAATTATTAGGTAAAAATCGCAAAATACGAAAAATAGTTGTCAAATTCGGCACCCAGGCACCAATTAGAATTATTCCCATTAGTTCTTCAGTATGGCTATCGGGGTTACGCTACCGCGCGGTTAAAGCTGCACCAATTAGGAGTGATAGCTGAGGGTTGAGACAAAAAGTAAGCAGAGGTTATACAAGAAACTTCAAGTTAAAAATGCTTGATTAAAATTATTGATGTCAAATTTTAGAATAGTCACAATAATTGACCCTAAAAAGATTAAATTTATGGAACAATTTACTTGCCTCAAAACCTCTGTCAACTAAGAGTCTGTATAGTAACCTAGCTCTAGCCCAAAAGTCATCTACTTTAGTGCAGATTTTACAAAATCTTATTAACTGGGAATAAAAACAATTATAAGTTATTTTACTATCGATATTACTACTAGGGAAAGGAAAGTTTATTACATTAAAATTAAAATCATCAACTTTGTGATATACTTTAAGTATGCACTGTTCACTAACAATCTCTATATTTATATCAAGAAAATGTTCAACTTTATAATTTACGTTACATTGTGTGAGGGGAATAGAATTAGGGTAAATAAGTTTAGCAATTTGATTAAAATTTAACAAATTGCAAACGAGAATATCATCAATATATCTACTATTATTACTTAACATTTTAGCAAGTGCTAATTTTTCTGGGATTTTATTTTTCTTGCTGTCAACTAAGCCTTTTATATATTTAAATTCTAAAGCAAGCAAGAATAAATCTGCAATTAAAGGGCTAGCATTTCCACCCATAGGAATTCCTAATATTTGTTTGTTGAGATAGTCTGTCGCCTTTTAATGAGTAGACGTCCTTCCTTAGCTCAACAAAATTGTCTAACAGTTGCCAGAATACATTGAAAAGTACATGACCAGTACAGAAGGAGTTAATATCGGGTTACCTTCGGCATGTTTGTAGAGGTGGGTGACTTCCTATAATGAGAAAACTAATAGGGCTAAACACGAGGAAGAAGGGGGACAAGAAAAACAGCCCATCTCTCCTTACTATCCACTTACCTTCGGCATATTTGTAGAGGTGTGTGACGTCCTCCCTGGCGTGTTTCCTACGGCCTTCGTGCTCACAAACTGACCAATGCTGAGGGAAAATACAACAGTTTGGGGTTAAAGGGGACTCGGGAATAGAAAATGCTCTGGAATTAAGGGGGGGGTGACCTGCTTTTTTTCTCTCCTTTTCTCTCTTGCTCTGGCTTGTATCCATTCGGTCTCATTCAGCCTACTGTTTAAGAAGTTTATCCCCATCCTGGTGTTGATTTCTTCCTGGCAAGTGATAGCGAGCCAGCATTGTATGGAGATATCAAGCCGGAGACATTTTTCTATCGAAAAATGTACAAATTTAGCCTGCTGTCAAAAACATTTAAATAAATACGGTGGCTAAAATCGACATCTGGGTGGGGATAAAAGTCTTAAAACAGTAGGCTGATTGGGGCCGAATGGATACAACCCAGAGAGAGAGAATAATAAAGGTGACTCGTGTATAGAAAACGGTCGGAAATTAAACACTATCGGTAAGGTGCCATAGGATTGCCACATGTATTTATTAGTTTCATTAATTATGTTATTTGTAAGTTAATTGGTGGGTTGGTGATAACATGAAATGATTATATTTAAGCTTCTTTATTTCATTAGTTGTTTGGTATTCAACTAAGCAACCATTAAACTATACCCAGTTTCTTTTCAACTGACGGTAAATTGCTAAGTTCTCATAAAGATTTCTCAGTTGTTTTGAAGATTTTATAGTGAAATATGATGCATATTATATAAACTTGGTCTTAATATGATTGAGAGACATAGTAGTTTCATATTTTTCCATTGAGTGTAGAAAAATTAGCTTCTAAGAGATTCAATTTAACGTCAGATGAAATTAAACAGAGTATAGTCAACCATTCAACTAACCAACCATTCAACTTACGCCGGTACCACACGAGAGCTTTTATAGTCAACGTCCATGATTAACATTTTTCTGGCAACATTTCTGGAATATTTTGCACTGGTATCAGAAACTAGACTGATGATAGACGAATTTAGGTAACTGAAATATAATATATGTTTATCTCATAAGCTGCCAGACCAGTGTTGAGGATAAATGTAGAGGGAAATAGTGCTCGTGTGATACCGGCTTAAGCAACCATTCAACTAACCAACCAATTAACCAACTAACGACTCACCCGCCCGTCTTGCGTCCCAACAGCTTCATAGGTTGGCAGGCTCCGCGGTACTTCCAGAACAGCTTGTCGGCGTTGACCTCGGCAAAGATGAAGGGCACGTCGTAGGGTCGGTGTATCTCGCCACCCTTGACGGCTGCTAGGGAGGCCGGCCCACATCGGTATTGGCCTGGAGAGGAAAATAATATGTACCATTGTTGTTGTTGCTGCTGTTCCCCAGGCTGTCTGACTGAGCAGCCCCAAGGTCCCGAGCAAGGCCAATGCCATAACCGAGTGCCCCCACAATTTACTGTATAATACTCTGCTTGCACAGGGAATTGAAAAAACATGTATCGGTATAAGTATCTGGTAAACTAGTACAGTATATGATAATTTTGAGGTAGTACTGTATTTAAATTTTTCAAACAGGGATATAATTTCTGTACTCAAGACAACTAACAATATATATATAGGTAGATATATAATAACCATATAAATAGATAGACAGAGATATACATAGATAGATAGATACTAACCATCACTCTCCTCCTGAGGTGTGGCATCTATGCACTGCCAGCCATTGTACTTCTCATCCCCAAGATCCTCCCGCTTCATCCACGCCTCATTCCACACGTGAAAGTTCCACACCGAGTCGGAGTTGAGCCGCTCGATGGCCTCTCCCTCATCGTCAAAGAAGTAGTCGATGGTGAGGGAGGAGTGCGTGTCGTGGGGCGAGGAAAAGTTGGTGATGGAGCGCGCGGGGATTCCAAGGGCTCGACAGGCAGTGGTCACCACACCGGAGAACACCCAACACTGACCGTACTTCACCTAAAGGGAAACGTGGATTATAGTAAGGTAGTGACGTGAGGTAAATAGATTCTATGTTATCTAGGATATTTAGTAAGGTATAATTATAATGTGAAACTTGCAAAATAAACAAACCAAAACAGGGACGACACAATATAAAGACAAAATCGCTATGTGGAAACAACTACAGTAAACTTCCGTTAATCCGACGACCGATAATTCGAATCTCCCAATAGTCCGAATTTTTCAATTTGAGGCCAAATCCGAATTCACCCAATAGTCCGAATTTTTCAATTTGAGGCCAAATCCGAATTCACCCAATATTCCGAATTTTTGAATTTCCCGGGCGCGCGATATTTCCAAATATCGGCCCTCTAGCGGGCCAGGCCGGACTAAACAGTCTGCCGTTGTCGGTCTACCTGAAACGTTGTTTATCCCGTGTTTATCCTGTGATATAGTGACTTAGTGACTTAGTGATGGGTCCCACAGCAAGTTCAGGTGCACGAGGGAGGAATGACAAGAACAAACATAAGAGGAAGCACGTAACTCTGTCCATAGCTGATAAATTGCGAGTGATAGCGATGGTAGAGAAAGGCAGTGATCGGCGTAAAGTTATGGAAACTTTTAATATCGGTGCCTCCACAGTTTCAAACATAGTGAAGGCAAAGGCTAACTTATCAAAGTTTGTTGCCTTTGGAAAGTCAAGTTACACGGGTGATGTGAGAAAGACAATGAAAAAACCAAAACATGAAAAACTTGACGAGGCAGTGCATAAGTGGTTTACGGCCAAGCGGGCTGAGGGCAAGCCTATCTCAGGGCTTATGATAATTGAAAAGGCCAAGCAATTCCTGGGTGATATGAATATGGAAGACGATATAAAATTCTCCGACGGCTGGTTGAGAAACTTTAAAATTAGGCATGGGATTAGGGTCCTAGATGTCGCCGGAGAAAAGAATTCTGCCGACAAAGAGGCCGCCGATCGGTTTGCACACATTTTTGCTACCATTGTTCATGATCACCAGCTGACCCCAGACCAAATCTTCAACGCCGACGAGACAGGGCTATATTGGCGCTGTTTGCCAACAAGGACATTAGCTGGTAGAGGAGAGAAGGCTGCACCCGGATTCAAAATGAATAAAGAACGTCTCACAATCCTGCTGAGTGGGAATGCTTCCGGTAAATGTCGCAATCGTTTGTTTGTTATCGGCAAGGCTAAGAATCCCCGTGCTTTCAAGAACATGCGAGGGAAGTTGCCAGTGATCTATGATGCACAGAGCAATGCATGGATGACTGCCCAAGTATTCCATGATTGGTTCTTTAAACACTTTGTTCCCGAAGTCAAGGCCTACTTCAAGTCGATTGGCCTTTCTGAGGACACCAAGGCTGTCCTTTTCCTGGATAACTGCAGAGCACATCCCCCTGCCCACGAACTAGTGTCTGGAAACATCTTTGTCACCTACTTGCCCCCTAATGTGACTAGTCTGATACAACCAATGGACCAGGGTGTGTGCCAAAAGTTTAAGCAGAGCTACAAGTCCTCATTTGCCCGCAAGCTGATTAACTCTGATGCATCAGTAAAAACTTTCCAGTCAAGTTTTTCCATCAAGGATGCCATATATGATGCTGCCCTAGCCTGGAAGGATGTTTCAGAGGTAACCCTCAAGAAATGTTGGAACAAGCTGTATGCCCAGGTCGATGACCCTGAAGAGGTTGAAGAAGATGAGCACGATTTCGAAGGCTTTCTTGGGCGTCGCAGGGAGGCAATCAACGAAATCCGAGGCCTGATGGATACCGTGCCGGTCAACGACCCCAAGAGGATGACTGAAGAGGATATTGAGGAGTGGGTTGATGTGGATGGTGACCTGCAGGGCGAGGAAGAGGTGACAGATATAGAAATTATCCGGAGTGTTGTGGAGCCAGAATATGTTGAGGAGCACTCGTCTGAGGAAGAGGAAGAGGCAGATGACGATGGCAAAGTAACCTGGAAGGAAGCTGCTACCTATTTCGATGGTATGGTCAAATTTGTGGAACAGTCTAGCCAATATAATGCAAGTGAAACAATCGATTTCCACATCCTCCGTAATGAGTTCTATGAGAAAAGGGGCAGGGCAGTCAAGCAGGCAGACATCAGGGACCTGATGAAAAACATGCACCACCATGGCCGCCGATCAGATGAACCAGATAACCCTAGACCTGCAACAATGCCTCTCACAGACGACTCGCGTACCAGCTCACCTGAACCTCTTACCACACCAGAACCTATGCCTCTTGCTGATTTTGAAGGCTGGGAGGACCTAGCATCCCCTGTGAAGGCCACTCCTGAGGTAGCCCCAGCCGCCCCTGTGGTAGCTCCTGCCAGCCTAGCCACTCCTGAGGTAGCCCCAGCCGCCCCTGTGGTAGCTCCTGCCAGCCTAGCCACTCCTGAGGTAGCCCCAGCCGCCCCTGTGGTAGCCCCAGCCACCCCTGTGGTAGCTCCTGCCAGCCTAACCACTCCTGAGGTAGCCCTAGCCCTAGCTCCCCCTTCAGATATTGAAGGCTTGGAGGATATGGCTGTGGAGTAATAATCAGTGAAGTGTAGTAGATTTAAGGACCCCCAAAAAAATATAAAACCAGCAAAATACAAAAAAAAAAATAAGTCTTTTTAAGTTAATTTTACATTAAAGTACACTTACAGTACAGAGCAGTGATTATAAGTTACTAATATGGGGCTAGGGGGCTAGTGGCTGGGTTGGGGCTGGTGCTGGGGGCTTATCTTCAATGCTACACATCTCTTCTCTTCATATAAGGTGAGTTAAAGTCATGATTAGTCATTATTATCATTATTATCATTATTATCCTGTGTTTGTGTCTTGGTTTGGGTCTTAAAAAAAAAATCGGGGGTGGGGGGGGGGTAACGTCCGATAATCCGAAAAATCCACTAATCCGAACGAGGGCCGGTCCGCTGCCCTTCGGATTAACGGAAGTTTACTGTATATGGTATGAAATTTACCGTCCGCTTAAGAAAGCCTAATAGTACAACTAACCAGCTATAGGGGACAAAATAATAATACAATACTTGATCGTGGAAAAGGCAAGCAAAACCCTCAATAATAATTTACATAATATATCCCCCAAGACATCAGATTAGATAGTGTAAATTATAATGTAAAACTTGCAAAATAAACAAACCAAAACAGGGACGACACAATATAAAGGCAAAATAACTAATCAAAATCGCTATGTGGAATTCTTTCCACATATGTACAAATATAATGTACAGCTTTAATCAAATTATACTGTATTTTGAAATAAAAGAACACAAAACTACTAAAAAATGGCAAAAGCAAGCAAAACCCAAGACATCACGTAAGATACAGGTCTCCCTCACTATCCGATGCCCTGATTTACGATAATATCACAGGTTTTTAGGTGTTTGGGTTTGGGTTTTGGCTTGTCCCAGAACTCATCCCTATTTACCCCATTAATTTTAGGATTCGCTATACGATTTTTCTATTATTATTATTATTATTAGTTTGCTTGGGGAACAGATTAACTTGCTCATGTAGTAATGTACACCCTATGTGGTGGATTGTGTTCTTTTATTTATAAAGAATTATTATTTCGCTTAAGCGTTGTTTCCACATAGCGATTTTGATTAGTTGTTTTGTCTTTTTACTGTGTTCGTCAAAGTTTTGGTTTGTTTATTTTGCAAGTTTTACATACTTGCAAAATAAACAAACCATCGGGTTTTCAGGAACGTAACCCAATCGTAAATCGAAGGAGACCTGAAGTGTAAAAAAAAAAAAAAGACTAATGGAACCTAACTCACCGGCTTCTAAGTATCATAGTACTGTTGTAGGATGCGTTTTGACCCACCCCACAGAAACAGAAACAACATTTAAAGTTCCTACTCTCAGGGTCCGTTCCCAGCCCCCTGCCCCAAGAAGGTTAAAGAAGGACAGTAAAAGAGACAGACAAACAGCTAAGGTTGAGTAGTAATTATACATACTGTAGAAATCACATAAGATAGAGTTAATAAAAAATAAGACTAATCGAGCTCAACTCACCGGCTTCTTAGTATCATAGTACTGTTGAAAGATCCGCGTGGACCCGCCCCACTTGGTAGGAGACACGCCGCCACTGTAGTCACAACAAAAAACAAACACATTTCAACTACTCTGTTTATGGTCACAGGAAAGGCAGCACTATTGCCAACATATTTAAGTTATTCTAACGGTAACAAGGATACCTAACTTTCAAAATTACTAGTTCTTTACCGTCTTAGTGCCGTAATTTAGAGGCATAATACGGTTAAGAAACAGAAATATTGACTACGGTTTTCGACCGTCATATTTACTAATAATTTTATCCGGCACACTATCTGCGATAAGTACTAGGTCATCTGCGTATAGCAGTTCCCAGGGGAGCCCAGCTCAGAAATCTCCAGATAGTGCCTCCAGAACCATAAAGAGGAATGGGCCTAGCACATAGCCCTGGTGGACTCCAGTGCGACCTGTAAACTCCTCACTCAGTACACCTTTCACCCTCACTGCCGTTCGTGAGTCCTTGCACATCTTTATTATCACACGCACAAGCCACTCCTCTACAACAAATTTTCTTATAACCCACTCCCACTGTACAACATCTCTGGGCACCCTATCAACGGCCTTCTCCCAGTCTACAAACACAAAGTAAAACTCCCTATCTTTAAGTTTTACACACGCACTAACAATCCTAATACACACGCACACACACCCTAACATACACACACAGACACACACAAATAAATAAAATAATAATTCAACCCACCTGGACACCATGGATTAAAGAGAATAATTATACTCTCTTCTCTTTACAGGGGTAGTTATAAGTCCGTCCGTCTGTCCGAATGTCTGCCTCCATCACCCACTCTCCTACGATGGCCTTACTGGAGGGGCTGATCTGGAACAATAAGAATAATATATTAATAATAAATATAAAAATAGTAATAATAACAACAATTGATTGCCTGATTGTATATTTATACCCACAAATGGGCCAAGACATTACAGTAATTGTTTGATACAGCAAAATAATGTAATGAAAGCAATAACAGGAGAGGAAATATCATGCAAGAAAGTTGTATGACGAACATATGAGGTACTGTACTTATATTCCTTCAATCAGAAGATGAAGAACTTTGCACAATTTGCCACCTCCTGAAGACTTAATGCAAGTTAGGGAGAGCATTTGGGAGTCAGAGAGATTATGGAGGTACCTCTAACGATTCAGCTTAAGCAACCCTCCCCCGTTAACAGGTACAAGCTAGATAATCAAGTGAGTTGCCTCGCTAGTGGAAGCATATAAGGGCGATTCATTCGCGGCTACCCCCTCTCGGGGATTACATCGTCTGGCATTAAATAGACTAACCCACCAACACCCACAGTAACAGATCACCACTCTTGTGGTGTATTTGCCCCTATGGGTACCGGTACACACACAGAACGCCATCATCCTCACTACTGCCAAGGAAGAATCTGTGTACCCCTATGGGGCACACAGACAAACAGACACAGGGATTACAATTCTACGCCACCCCTACGGATGTGGAGAGTGAGGACTACTGTGATATGTGTGCCCCTAAGGGGCATTTAGGAGTCTTATTTCCTGGCGACCCCTAGCGAGCCTGTAATTTAGGAGAACTGGACTTCAGGTGGGACATTTATCTACCGAAAAATTTACAAATTGGGGGTATTATTTTAAAGCTTGATGGAGGTGTTGGGAGGAAACTAAAGATACTAGTAACTAAATAACAAATTGACAAATATATAAAAATCTCCCCTTAAAACAGACTCTGGGGTGTTATTATTTAGAGTTGTATATAGTTAAATTAATAGTGATGGAGTCGTGTGTGTGGTTTTTTTTTCTATGTGAGTGAGGGAGACAAAAGGCAGAACTGGCTGTAGCAAGTGCCTCCCCCATAGTTGAAAAAGTGACAGGGCAAAATCAAGGGACGTTCGAGCCAAAATGCCTGGACACATGGAGTTTGAAGCAATTTAAGTCATAGGAGGAGGGAAAGACTGATTCTGGGAGAGAGTTCCAGAGCTCAGCTGTTGAATAGAAGAAAGACAGGGAAACGTTGCACTCTTGGGTTGGAGAGTTGCACAAAGTAGAGATGGGATTGTGTTGCAAGATGGGTGTGTGTGTTGTGAGTTGTTGTTGTTGTTGTTCCCCAGGCTGTCTGGCCGAACAGCCACAAGGTCTCGAGCAAGGCCAAGGCCATAAACGAGCGCCCCCACAAAATCCTCCCTGCTTACCACTAACAAAGCCCGGGTGACCGAAGCCACTCCAAGGCAGGTAGCTGAGGAAGGTGCTGAAATGCCCGGGAAACCAAAGCCCCACCCTGTGCCCTGTGCCCCTCAGCAATTATGAAGGGAAAGCTGAGGGGTAAGGGAAAAATGTGACGCTTTGGCTCCCAATCTGCCAACTTCTAGGTTGGCAGTAGGGAGGTCAATCCACGGAAAAGACGCCGCCACTTGAGATCTAGAAGATATATAAGTAAAAGGAACAGTCAGAGTAAGCTATGGGTCGTCAGAGTCAGTCAGAGAGGAGGGTCACATCCGTCGCGGTCCGGGATTTTTCGACTATCCCGCGGGATACTGGTGATTAAACTTCCAAAAAATCACACACAAAAACAAACGTAGTGTCGCGGTTCTGTGAAGTGCAAAATCGAACCGATTGATAAAATATCTGGAGAGATATACGCGTTTTGGAGAAAAAATCCGTTAACTCCTACAGCAGTGCCACGGCGCTGGTCTAGGACAGGCCTAGGGCAGGCCCATAAGGCGGGTGGAAAGAAGAAGGGAAAGAAAAAACCGTTACGTCCCAAAAGCAAAGTGTTAGCTATATAGTCCTATGAAATCAAACAGGGCTATGGGAAAATAGGAAGCCTAAGTTAAAAGTGATAGTGAACATCGTATATCACGTAAATAAACTAGGAAAGTATAATACAGAGAATTAAAGTCAGGGGAACTTTTAACTTTTAGCTTGGGAACAGGACGTATGCTGTAAACAAAATACCCTCGGTGACCGCAAAGACCATAAACACATATATCCCCTCGCTCTCCTGGACACGTCCCCTCCCCTCCCCCTATACGATTTTACCAAAAGCGAAACTTAACCTCGACAGGAAAGGGTACCGACAACACAAATATCGTAAATAATAGCAAACAGAGAAAAACAATACTTAAACAAATTAATCAGTGCAGATTATTTCTCGACCATATCGCAGGTTAGTAGTGACGTTATTGGAGAGAAAGATCTCCCACGCAACCAAATGTGGTGAAAATTCGAACCTGAGCAGTGTTGAATCAAGTTGATAGGTAAAATATGAAAATTAAAATAGATAATAATAATAATAACTATATAAATACTATATTATACAGGTATAGGTAGCCTGGAAAGTTCGTTATTTTCCTAGAGTGCCTTATAATCCGTTAAACAGTCGACCAAAAACGGGAAAAGTGGTTAGGGCAGTGAGAATTCTGTTTCATAAGATAATTATTGAAAGTGTTACTTAAAGTTACTTAAAGTTTAAACATAACGAGTGTAAACGAGTGGCACTCCCCCCCCCCCCCCCCCACACACACACACTCCCCACAAACCGCGTAACAAACACCTCCTTGTCCTCCAAGCCCCCCGCCCCCCCCCCCCCTCTCTCTCTCTCTCTCTCTCTTCTCAAATGTGGTGAAAATTCGAACCTGAGCAGTGTTGAATCAAGTTGATAGGTAAAATATGAATATTATAATAGATACTATAAATACTGTAGGTAGCCTGGAAAGTTCGTTATTTTCCTAGAGTGCCGTATATTCCGTTAAACAGTCGACCAAAAACGGGAAAAGTGGTTAGGGCAGTGAGAATTCTGTTTCATAAGATAATTATTGAAAGTGTTACTTAAAGTTACTTAAAGTTTAAACATAACGAGGGTAAACGAGTGGCACTCCCCCCCCCCCCACACACACTTCCACAAACCGCGTAACAAACACCTCCTTGTCCTCCAAGCCCCCCCCCCCCCCCTCTCTCTCTCTCTCTCCCCCATGTAAGGGTGGGTGGGGAAAAAAAAAAAATAAATAAATAAAAAAAAAAAATAATGTTTACCAGAGACAACTGTACGAGTTGTAAGATGAATATACACATCCATGAAGGCACCGCATGTCGGATATGCAAGCAACCATATCACTGGATTTGCATAGGATTGACACCAATAAATGAGGCGTACAATACAAGAGGGAAGAACCTCCATTTCTGCGATAGTTGTTTCGATATCACATGGCAAGTCATACAGACTGTAGAAAATACAGAAGTACAAGATAGACGGAAATATAGCCAAGACATAGCTACCTTTCACAGAAAATGGGGAACTATTGGGGCCTCAGGGCCCATACAAATATCACAACCCACACACACACACCTTCCCATGATAATGCCCACATTGCCTCCTGCACATCAACACACATCGCCTGCCGAACAACAACCTTTCGCACCCAACATATACACAAACCCTGTCGCACATCTCCCCACACCTCCCCAGACCCAGAAAACACCCACATTAATCCCATCTATGGCCATTGACCACCCTACTGCTGTTGATCAAATAAAATTGCAGGATGAACGTAGGATGCAACAAGCCCCCATATCAGGCTCCCCTTCCACATCGTCTCCCCCCTCACCACTGCCACCTGCCCACCTACAACCGACCCGTAACTCCACCCCCCTGCAGGCCTCACCCACCCATACACCAAGCCCATTATCACCCACAACCACACTTAGCTCACCACATAACCCCTTGCAGCCCCAGCCACACCTACTGGGGTTGTCTACACCAGTGTGCAGATATTATCTGGAAAGAAGGTGCTACTTTGGTCAAAAGGGCGAATATAATGGGAATTCATGTAGATTTGCTCATCCCAAAATTTGCAACAACATAACCAGTCATGGAAAATGTAGATTTGGTAAAACCTGCAAATATCACCACCCATCCCTTTGCAAGACATCACTTGAGAACAAGACCTGCTACAATATGAAATGCCCAGCTTTTCATATTAAAGGGACTTGGAGATATGCTAGACCTAACACGAATGGTAGCCCAAAAAACTCTCTAGCTATGCGAGGACGAGACAGAGGAAAAAGGCAAGGAGGGAAAGGGCAGATGAAGATGAAGAGACTGAGGGAGATGGAAGAGCACATAGAACACCTCGAGCACCTCCTGGCCTCCCAAGAGTGGCCAATACATCCCGAAGACTATTAGGTACACATAGTACTCCAAACAATCCCTCCCAAATCTTGTTTGCAAATATCCAAGGCCTAAAAAATAGAACCACGAACAAAGTACCATTTATTAGGGGCCTGCTAGAAGAAGGAAACGCTATATTTGCGGCTCTCACAGAAACTCACATTAAAGATCAGGAAGATAGTGAGGTATGGATTCCTGGTTACAACCTACATAGGGCGGACAGAACGCATAGATCACATGGAGGTGTAGCCTTGTACATACATGACTCACTGATATGTACTGAATTCCTAAATAACAGTAATGAAGTGGTGGAAATACTTGGAGTTAAAATAGAATCCCTAAATTTATCAGTTATTGTTACATACAGGCCTCCAGACTCATCCCGAGAAGAATTCAAAACCCAGCTCAACAAAATAAAATCAGAAGTGGAAACCCTGGGGAACCCAACACCAAATATTATATGGCTAGGAGACTTTAACCTACCAAACATTAAATGGAGACAACTAGAAAACCAGTTAGTGGCAAATAACACCGGAGAAGCAAATACTAATACGAGAGAGCTTTTTGAACTTTGTGATTTTTTTAGTCTTACCCAACATATTGCTGAACCCACACGGGAAAACAATATCTTAGACCTGGTCTTCACTAACAACGACTCTCTAGTACACAGCATTAACATATCGGACACAACATACTCAGATCATAAATTAATTGAGATCAAAACAACCTTAGAAAGTGTACAGACAACCTCAGAATCGAGAACAAAAACCGGCCCCTTCAGTAAATTTAACTTCAATAACAAAAACATTAGGTGGGAAGAGGTAAATCAAGAAATGGAGGAAATAGACTGGGAAGATTTAATGGATAACCTGACACCAGCAGAATGTCTAGTCTTAATAACAGAAACCATGACCCAAATCTGTAGCCACCATATACCTGCAAGACAAACAAAACGAAGAAGAAGCAAACAAGATCGAGAAAGGAGGAGGCTGTACAGAAGAAGAAAATTACTCACACAAAGACGCACACATCAAAATCTACAGGATAGGCAAAAGGTCGAAATAGATAGAGAAATTGTGGAAATTGAACAAAGCCTAAGAATATCATATGAACTACAACATATGGAAGAGGAGAGGAAAGCTATTGCAGGTATAAAGGAAAATTCCAAATACTTCTTTTCATACGCCAAACAAAAGGCTAAATCAACATCAAACATCGGCCCACTGAGCAAAGGGGACGGCTCTTTCACAGGGGACAAAAAGGAAATGAGCGAACTCTTAAGCAGGCAGTATGAAATGGCATTCAGTGAGCCTGATGAAACAAAAGTCATCAGAGACCAAAATATATTTTTCATGGAAACCTCCCCCACGGAAACCCCTCAGATGCTGGATATTGATTTCGGTCCAAAAGACATAGAAGAGGCCATTTCCAACATGCCATCCCACTCGGCACCAGGCCCGGACTCATGGAATTCGATCCTAATGAAAAAATGTAAGGAAAACCTCTCAAAACCCCTGGCTATAATGTGGAGAAGGAGTCTAGACACTGGTGACATACCAGATAGCTTGAAAAATGCAATAATTGCCCCACTGCATAAAGGAGGGAGTAAAGCACTACCAAAAAACTACCGCCCGGTAGCTCTAACCTCTCACATCATTAAAGTTTTCGAGCGAGTCCTGCGAAGCAAAATTTCAACATTCATGGAGGCAAATGAACTACACAACACCGGTCAACATGGGTTTAGAGCGGGAAGATCATGTCTCTCACAACTTTTGGAACACTATGACAAAATTCTTAAAGCGCTAGAAGAAAAGAAAAACGTGGATGTCATTTACACCGATTTTGCTAAGGCATTTGATAAATGTGACCATGGTATAATAGCCCACAAACTGAAAGCAAAAGGTATAACTGGGAAAATCGGACAGTGGATATACAATTTCCTCGTAAACCGAAAACAATCGGTAGCAGTAAACCAAGTCACTTCTGAGCCTTCGGATGTCAAAAGCTCAGTGCCCCAAGGAACAGTGCTAGCGCCCCTTCTGTTCCTCATACTAATTTGCGACATAGATACCAACACCAGACACAGTACGGTGTCGTCTTTTGCCGATGACACAAAATTAAGTAAGATAGTAAACACACAAGAGGACACGGGCCGACTGCAGGAAGACATGAATGTAGTGTTCCAGTGGACCAGGGAAAACAACATGCAATTCAATGAGGAAAAATTCCAATTAATACGGTACAGAGATAATAATGGTGTTAAAGAAATTACAAATTACTTAACAGAATCTAACCACATAATAGAACGGAAAGACAGTGTGAAAGACCTTGGGGTATTAATGTCTGAAAATATGGGTTTCAAAGTACATAACCAGGTCAAAGTGGCGGCTGCGAAACGTCTAACGGGTTGGATTCTGCGTACTTTTAAAACACGCGGTGAATTGCCTATGATAACGCTCTTCAAATCTCTAGTGCTACCGCGGCTTGAATACTGTAGCGTATTAACATCCCCATACAAAGCAGGTGAAATAAATGATGTAGGGAGTGTACAAAGAAATTTCACTTCGCATATAAGTTCGATAAAACATCTACACTATTGGGATCGTTTAAGAGCACTGAATCTGTACTCACTGGAACGTAGAAGAGAACGTTACCTAATAATATACACGTGGAAAATCGCAGAGGGTTTAGTACCAAACCTACATACTCCGATAGTCATGAAATTCAGTGATAGGAGAGGCTGGGAATGCGAAATCCCCCGGATGAATAACAGGGGTGCTATGGGCTCTCTGCGAGAGGGCTGGTTATCACACAGAGGCCCACGTCTCTTCAACAAACTCCCACGGCGAGTAAGAGACATGAGGGACATCTCGTTAGACAACTTCAAGAGAGCCCTAGATGTCGAACTGCAAAAAGTGCCAGACGAGCCCATCCTCGCAAGGGAGCGAGCTGTCGCTTCAAACAGCCTACTGCACCAAATCACCACCCATAACGAGGGGCATCGCGCTCCTTGGTGCCGCTAGAGGAGCGGCGAACACATCCAAAGGTATCCAAAGGTAAGGTATGGCAGAGATCGCTCAGTTCTCACTCTGATAGACCAGCCCATCACCACTGTTGTGAGTTATATATAGTTACCTTAATATAGATGGAGTCTTGAGAGAGAGAGAGAGTGAGTGAGTGAGTGAGTGAGTGAGTGAGTGAGTGAGTGAGTGAGTGAGTGAGTGAGTGAGTGAGTGAGTGAGTGTGTGTGTGTGTGTGTGTGTGTGTGTGTGTGTGTGTGTGTGTGTGTTCACTGTGTTCACTTGCTTGTTCGTCAAGGGGAATCCACGCAATGCGAGCTAAGCTCATTATTATCGCGCCTCCTTAACTGGGAATGTATTGCGTGAAATGCATGTTAAGTGTTTATGTATCGTTGGAATGGCTGTGGATGTGTGTGTAGTCTGTATTTTAGCCAATTGGCGACATCTGGAAACGAAGGCTTAGGGTTAATCTGTACGGTACCATTCTCACTACGGTACCAGTCTCACCCGAAGGCTTAGGTTGACCAGTACGATACCCATCTCACCTTGTAACCGATCACCCAGATGGGACGTCACAACTTCGTCCACTTATTCCAGGTTCCTATTTATACTGCTAGGTGAACAGAGGCTACACCGTTAAGAGACTTGCCCAAATGTCTCTTCCCCGCCCGGGTCTCGGGTCGGGTGGGTGGGTGGGTGGGTGGGTGGGTGGGGGGGTGGGTGGGGTGGGTGGGTGGGTGGGTGGGTGGGTGGGTGTGTGTGTGTGTGTGTGTGTGTGTGTGTGTGTGTGTGTGTGTGTGTGTGTGTGTGTGTATATATAGTTACCTTAATGGTGATGGTGTGTGTGAGTTATATATAGTTACCTCAATAGATATGGAGTCTTGAGTGTTATCAGTGATGATGGCAGACCAATCTCCCTCCACAGCCTCCATCCCCACACAAACACCAACCAATGTACCGTTACCGAAGCTGGGGCTCCGGCAGTCTGGGGAACAAAAGTGGACACCATTATATTAACCCATCCAGTGCCTGTGACGTCTTCTTTGTATACATTTCAGCTACATTTAGACGATTTTCTGAATCTTAGGAAAGATAATACATACATTGGTTTAGCGTCATTTTCTATTAAATGCATTGTAACGGCTCAGACGGGGTTGCCTTTCAGTAGTTGGAGTGTACTGTAGTACAATAGTCTCGCCACAGCACTGCCCCACCAAGTCATCACTGTGGCTGATGTTGGTATTGCTAACCGTGCCTCAGCAAGACTAAACAGAGTACCCCTGCAGCACTTGCACCTGCAGTATCTGCAACCACACCGGCCTTAACAGTGTTACAAAAAGACAGCACCATAACAAGACTATACTGTATATTAGGCAATTTGGACTATAGAACAATAAAGTCCTGCCCAACACTGCCCAAACATGCAAACACTGTTGCCGACACAGGTGTGGTGCCAAACAGCGCCCAGAGACTCAGTCCCCTGTAGCACCTATCCGCACCCCACCAGCCTCGGCAGTGCCATACCAAGACAGTGCCAAGATGCATAATAATGGCTGTTGGTTCAAAATCTATCGCCATCCCCCCTATTAGTCGCCTTTTACGACACGCAGCAGGATGTGTGAGGCATATTCTTTTTTCCTCCACCATTAGATGAAGGCCCCCTTACCCCCTGGTAGCTAAAAGGATTAATTGAGAAAGTATGCAATTTTTTAACGGGTAGACATCCTTCCTAAGCTGAATAAAACCATCTAATAATTGCCAGAATATAATGAAAAGGACGTCACCGGTACTGAATGGGTTAAATGAAGATACACTCTAGGACAGGGAGGCCATGGCTGCAGCCGTTATAGCCTACCGCTACATGCACACGGAATCACGATTCTGTTGCGACGTATTTTTGCTTAATATTATTGCATTAGGGTAGGTTAGTTTAGTTTGGCTTGAGTAATGCAATAACATTAGTAAAACCCATCGAAATGGAATCTTTATTTCGCGCAAATGTAGCCTACAAGTGTAACAGTTGTATACATGTCCCCTAATTTTCTAGTAACGCATACGGGAGAATTATACTTTATCTTATTTTTAACAAACAATAGTTGATTATATTGAGTTAAATATAGATCTCTCATATTGCAGATCGAATGATGGAGCTAGCAAATATGCTAACGTTACCCATTAAATACCGTTTTCTTCGAAGGCGGCCTTCATAGAAAACTTATTAATGCAGTAACTTATTAAAATAATATTGAACTTGCGAGTTTAATTATTAATATTTGTCATTAAAACCATTACTATATTTAAATATTTCTCTGTTTTATCAAATAACGTAATTTTGCGTGTTTTTTTTAATCATCATCAAACATCATAACGACAAATATAATTTACTACCACATAACATAGGTGCGGCAAGCTGCGAGAATTCATTGTCCATCAGAAAGCCATCGAAGTGACATTTGAAATCTATTGCTCTCGAATTACGATAAATAATCATTATAACTGCGTTGTATTTGAACAACAAACAAGTAAAATAACAGTTATACAACACTTGTAATAACACATTAACAAGTAAGAACCAAATTTACCACCACAACAAAAGCCACGAGCAATGAACACTGCACACCGGGTTTACTCGCCTACCAACAAATCAAAGTTTGGAAGGGCTTGCCCACGAACTCGACACCTCTCCACAAAAATGACTGGGAGGCAGCTAGCAGTGCCTCGCCTGTTCCCTGACCCTCCCTGCCCAACCAAGGTGCCCCTGCCTCCAGAACGGTGGCTGGGTACGGAACACAAGGATCCGGTACAGTTCCAACAACAACAACAACAACCCCGCAGCAGCAGTAGTCACTGATTCCCTCATGGCTTACCTTACCTCCGCTGGCATCTTGGTCAAGCCTTAAAAAACATTTTAGTGCTTTTTAGGAAACTATTTTGATCTTATTTTATTTTATACGAGGACGTGTTTTTTCCATTATAATCTGGCTAATATTAGACGATTTTATGTAGCTTAGGAAGAGTTTCTAGGAATCAAAGGGGTATAATCTATCTCAATTAACCCTTTGACTTCCAAAATGCCTTCCTAAACAGAATAAAATCGTCTGATGAAAGCAAAAATATAAGGAAGAAACCAGTCCTTTTACGCTGAAAGGGTTAACAAAACTGGCCCTTGATATTAAGTCATCTATATTACATAGGACAACTTCCATCCATCCATCCATCCATATATTCAGGCACATAGCCTACCCCATTTTTTTTTTTTTTTAGCTGGCGGACTACTCGACTACTCTACTCGAGACAGATCCAGAACAAGGACAACACAACACTAAACTATAGTCGGGTTTATTTCAGTTGACGAGAAATGGAATCCTACAAGTCCATGATGCCAAAGGAAAGACAGATATGCTTTTGCTACATTCGATTCCAAATTGAACAGAGAGATCTTTGTGTAGATCATAAAAGGTTCCCCAGTATATCTCTTTGCAAATTTGCATTTAAGCCAAAAGAGCTAAAAGAAACTCATGGACGAACTAAGCTCTTACGGAGGTATAGATCAATTGGGTGTGTACCTCTGATAATATTAAACTGGCTTTTGACATTATAGTGCCGAAGTTCAGTGCAATATTTAGACATCTTATATGATCACATTCATTCTCTTCCTGCTGGAGAGTTTCTAATAGAATTTCAATCCCCAAATGTTCGCTCAACTTCTCTAATTACAATCTATATTTCCTACACATATTCTGTCAAAAGTTTAGGAACGGCTGATCACGTCGCACTCGTCTAGATATTTAGAGAAGTCTTGGAATTTGACTAGCCAAACTAATAAACATACACAACATAGCCACTCCAACAGCTTCCTCTATCTACACCACCCCTTCTCTGTTATCTACACATTCCCAGCAGTATGGTCCTAGTGTACTGTCTGATGGCGAAATGGGATTCCAAATGTAAGACAGTTTGCCAATCGGGAAGGCCTTGGTACAACTGATGCTTTGCTTTCAATCTCGCATGACAGAGACAAGGAACGGAAGTTAGGCAGTTCTATACCCTGTTCCAAGTAGGTCGGTCGGAAATCGTGAACCCTAACCTCTATAACTAAAAAAGGGCTAAAGCAAATGGGCTGTACATTTCCACGAGTATTCCCTGACGGACTCTTCCCAAATGGTTGTTGTTGTTGTTTTTCCCCAAGCTGCCTGGCCGAACAGCCCCAAGGCCCCGAGCAAGGCCAAGGCCACAACCGAGCGCCCCCACAAAACCCTCCCCGCCGACCACAATAAAGCCTGGGTGACCGAAGTCACTCCATGGCGGGGAGCTGAGGAGGGCGCGGAAACGCCCGGGAAACCAAAGCCCCACCCAGAGCCCTGTGCCCCTCAGCAATTATGAAGAGAAAGTTGAGAGGCAAAGGAAAGATGTGACACTTTGGCTTCCAATCTTGGTAGATTAGGAGGTCAATCCACGCAAGAGACGCCGTCACTTGAGATCTAGAAAATATATAAGTAAAAGGAACAGTCAGAGTAAGCTATGGGTATGGCAGAGATCGCTCAGTTCTCACTCTGATAGACCAGCCCATCACCACATGACTAGAACCCAATCCTCTCAGCATCAGCTAGGAAAGGCCCTAGAAAGCCGCCTTTGGCGGGGGGATAGCTCCCCTATTTCAACCCTTTTCGGGGTTGGGCACCCGCCCAAATGGTAGAAATATTAGCTCAATTACTCTAGTCGTTTGTCAGTTATAGAGGTTAATGTTCAAGAGTTTCGGTCTACTTATTTGGAACAGGGTATAGCTTGATTTCTGACGGTTGTATACCGTCGCTGGTATAGTAAGCGTTAACTGAGAAATAAAATTAAGCTCTATAAACCCAACCAGAGAGCTAGATGACAAGAGACTAAATGTGAATCAGTTTTCTTTACCTTTAACGGAGAAGACCAGGGAGATCTTGTCCTTGTTTTGATCTATGGTGCGACTGGTGACTAAGGTGATGGTGCGGGTTGTCCTCTCCTCACCACCAATCTCTCCACCTCCACTTCCTGTTGGTGGAACGGGAGGGTGTGGTGGAGGAGGGCGTTCTCCTGGCGTCGCAGGTTGTACTTCTCCACCGATAGGAAGTCTGTGAGAAAAAAGGAAAGCAGTTAAATATATGACACGTAAATAACTAAATAATATTAGATTTGTGCGTGTGTTTGATGAGTAAATTTAGATAGAGAGACAGACAGACAGACAGACAGACAGAGAGAGACAGACAGAGAGAGAGAGAGAGAGAGGGGGGGGGGGGTACTTCTCCACCGATAGGAAGTCTGTAAGAGAAAACAAGACAAATAGTTAAATATATGACACGTAAATAACTAAATCATATTAGATTTGTGCGTGATCGATGTGTAAATTTAGATAGAGAGATAGACAGACAGATAGAGAGAGTGTGAGAGTGAGAGAGAGAGAGAGGAGGGGGTACTTCTCCACCGATAGGAAGTCTAAGAGAAAAAAGGAAAACAATGAATTATGTCAAACTGGCAAAATACAATATAAAATAAAAACACTGGGACGACACAGTATAAAGTCAAAAGAACCTATCAAAATCGCTGTATAAGAACAACGCTTTAATCAAATAAAAACATTGAAATAAAAGAACAAAATCCACCACATAGGGTGTACATCACTACCGGTACATGAACAAGTTAATCTGTTAATATTAGACATGTAGGGCAGGTGTGGCAGAGTGGTCTTGTCACTGGACTGGTAAGCCAATGGATCCGGGTTAGAATCCCAATATGTCAATGGGAAGATATTATTGGGATGGAATGTGTGTTGTACCTAGTTTCAATGCATGTGAGAACCACCATTGCTCCTCCATCAAACACGGTAGTTATCAGCCACCACCCAACCCTATTATCACCTATAAATTCAAGTTATCTGTCAATATCAAGTATAAATATAAACCAATAAATACAGAAGGGGTTAACCCTTTGAGTACGGTCGCGCTAATAAGTCATGTCCCGGCTGTCATTACGTTTGGCTTGCTCTGTGCTCTATTAATGTCTGTCAGATATGCCGGCTTTCAGCCGGGAAATTTTTCTACCGAAAAATGTAAAAATTTATCTTGAAAGGGGCTCAAGGGGGTGTAATCTTAAGCTTGAAGGATATCTAGGGACCAAACTAAAAACCTCCCCTTAACCCCTTCTGTACCAGGGGCGTCCTTTTCATCATATTCTGGCCACTATTACAGGATTTTATTCAGCTTAGGAAAGACGTCTAGCCGTAATAAGACTTCAAACCATCTCCACCAACCCTTTTAACCCTCTCCGACATATGACGCAATTTTGAGCCTATTAGGGATACTTTAAAGCCTTTATTACCATCAGGGTTTTTTACAAACCTTTATTTTAGTTACTTCAACCTCTGCAGTTGTCTTTGAGTTAGCTGTGGGCAGAAAACTAATTTTGGAGAGGTAATTATAAGAGTGAGAGAACTCTATTTCTTATTGCTAATCTGGCAACCTCTGCGTCATATATGTCTGAAGGGGTTAACTACCACAGATCCTTCCTAAGCTGCATACTATTGAATATAGCTTTTAACTACCACAGATCCTTCCTAAGCTGAATACTATTGAATATAGCTTTTAACTACCGCATTATAAGGAATTATACCTACTGTAAAGAAAAATAATATTTTCTCCCCATATGCGGCACCATAGCTATTACATAATACTAGGTTAGGTTAGGTAAGGTTGTTAGGTTAGGCTAATGCAGTTTATTATCATTATATTACGTCTTTTACCCAGCAATTTCCCTGATCTTCATAGTTGGTCGGGAAGCTATGCCTTTACAACGGCGCCTCCCTTTTGTCGCTGTGTACGTGAAACTAGAATTTTACCTTATTTTGTTATCATTAGGCCTATAGCGCGACGGAGCGGCGAAGGCGCGAGCTCTAGGGGGGTCCGGGGGCATACTCCCCCGTGATTTTTTTGAGAATTTAGGTGTCTAAAACAGTATTTCCTGCAATCTAAAAGCAATCAAGATGGAAAATATGGAGACCAAAATTATGTCCATTTACCTTTTTTGTTTCTTAAAAAAATAAAGGGTTGGGGGAGTTTCTGTTATCATTATACAAAAAGTTCATTTGCGTTATCACTCAAAAAAACAGCGTCGTTTGACACCCTGTGTGAGATACCGGTATACAAGAGGACACCCATTTACCTGCACGCTAGACCACTTTAAGTGTTCCTGCCTCACACAACTAGGCCTAAATAAACTATATGATACTATAGGTAGCGCCAACGAACTTGACAATAATCTTGATCATTGACCTCTCTGTAACTCAAAAGGGCTTAGAGCAAACTGGCTGTAAATATCCAAACCTATTGTCTGGTGGTCTCTTCCCAAATGATAGAAACGTCAGCCCGATTGCTTTCATTCATTTTCGAGTTATAAGAAGTTACGGGGTTAAGATTATTGTCAAGTTCGCTGGCGCTACATAGCCTATAGTTGATACTATATGATACTAATACAGTAATCTTAGTTGTAAACCAATGTACGGTCGCGCTAATAAGTCATAGCTGTCATTACGTTTGGCTCGCTCTGTGCTGTATTAATGTCTGTCAGATGTTGAATAGGGCGGATAAGTGTAGGAACATGTGTGTATATTTCACTCGATATGAAGAAATGAAGCATAAATATAGCGGATACCAATTAATGATCAAAACATACTTGGTGCCGAGACATCACTTATTAGCGCGATTGTACATAGCAAAATTTGATCTAGTATCTCATGTTGCCTACTGTGATCCATAAACGAGACAAATATACAGTACTGGTACCAGTATAGTAGTACATTCAACTAATTTACTACTAATGTTCAATATATCTGTTGGTATATTCCAACCATTACATTTCACCGGTATATTGTTTTCCACTAACAGAGAGAGAGAGAGAGAGAGAGAGAGAGAGAGAGAGAGAGAGAGAGAGAGAGAGAGAGAGAGAGAGAGAGAGAGAGAGAGAGAGAGAGAATTCCTGCCCATCATATAATTATAAACTATCATTACCATAATACCGGTACCCGTACATCATCATCACCAGTATATCACCAATGCTATCATCATTAAAATCATTAGCCTACCTTAACGCCCCCGTATCATTACCATAATTGTCATCATCATAGCTAGTAACAGTATCGCATATTATTTTAATTATAATCATCATCACAACATTCATTATCTCTGCATCACCATCATCACATTAATTATCCCCATCATCACAACCCTCATTATATCTTCATCACAATCATCAGTACCGGTATCACCATTAATATCATCATTCTAATTATCCCCATCATCATCACAACCTTCATCATCTCTTCACCACCCTCATATAATCACATTCATCACATAAATCATCATTCTAATTATTATTCCTACCATCACAAACTTCAATATCTCTACTTCACATCGGAGTCACATCATCACATAACTCATCATTATAATTATCCCCATCATCATCTCTTCACCACCCTCCCATCATTAGCAAGTTCATTCTCCAACAATTACTTTTACCAAATATTCCCCCCCCCCCCCCCCTGCCTGTCAAGTAATCACCTCGCCAATTATCTAATATACTGAAATGACGTCCTTTATTTGCAAACATTAATTGAACAGCACATTTATCCAGAATCGAGACAGACTGGGGTGGAATAGCGGAGTTTAGGAAATGATTTAATCATTTTGACTATATATAATGAGTCGAGTGGATGGAATACAATAGTTTAGAATTGACCAACCCAATTGCCTGCAAGGAGTATTCTTAGTAGAATAATTTACTGTTAGCATGAATGAACTAGAATAGCCTACCTTTTTTTACATTCGTGTTTCGAATATCGAAGATCAAACGTCCAACAAGGAGCTGTTGTCAACCGATGGTCGAATGAATACATACTTTTGCTGCAGTTTCGAAACCCTCTTGTATGGGTAGCATCAAACTTACATATCACCTTTATCTCAAAGCACTTCGGGCAAGGCACTTAACATAGTCTTTTCTAATCTTAATATAGGCCTAGTCTGCATCACTTGCATCTTTTTCTTTTCCATACTTTTCACAAGCTTTTTACGTTTATCAGCACTGCTTGGGACACACGCAACTGGTGGTGACAGACCACTAGTCCTGCCCACTCCCTCCCTCACGTGTTCTTTTTCGAGATATGCTGGCTAATTTGACCTCCCTTTGCTTTTGGAGCTTCTTGCTGGGGCATGGCATAGTGTCTGAAGTTGCAGTGAAGCATTGGTAAAGCCGTGGCTCTGAACATATCACGGAAAAGGCAGAATAAACAGTTATGTAGCACAGTTAGCCACGAAGAACGTAGTAAATCCAGTCACTACGGGAACACATACAGACTGACTGCAGGTGACTTACGAGAGGCAGTGTTACCAAAGCTAAACACAAAATACCGCTAGAACCGTTCTCAAAAGTTGCTAAAAGGTCAGTAGAGTAAATAAAGCCCCAACTCCATATAATACTGCCAAAACTTCTAAAATATCGCTCATTAATGGATGAAATCTCAAAAATGTTGCTAGGACTTGGGCCATTAGGTGTAAAATCGTGCCAGTAGATCGAAGTAAATACCTCTAGTTGTAGCAGCACTGAGGAGAGTAACTAAATTTGTAGCGCTGACGACAGCTAGCCACGGAGCCTACGGGTTGCCACCATCCTCCAGAGAACTAGAATTGTACATATGTTTTTATAATAAAGCGCCTTAATTATACATCACACGTTTGGATAGAACAAGAAGGTAGACGCGACCTATATAATGTTTTTGTTTATAATTTATAGGAAATCCTTAGAATGCGAATATCACGTTAAAACTTTACTAGTGCTAACTGAATAAATATTAGTGTTGCCAGATGATCATCATTATTTTCCCCACCTCCAACTCCCACCGCGAACATTTGAACTGTTCCACCATCAAACCATGTGATATGACCTTGTGTTGTTTAGGCTTAGGTTTATCGATACTACAGGTTGGCGCACGCTTAAGTTGCTGACGTCACTATCTTGAACAAGAAAGAAAGGAACTCGCAGTAACCCGCCTTTTAAATGCCTTTGTACTCGGCTCTTACACCGCCGCGAGACTGTTACCATGGTGACGGCGGCGGCCATCCTCCTCCACCCCCACCGCCACCACTCAGTGGTTCCCAACTATCCACTCTCACAAACTTCCAATATTTGTAATTTTGCATACCCGGCACGGTGGCGCTAATAAGTCATGTCCCAGCTGTCATTACTTTTGGCTTGCTCTGTGGCTTGCTCATTAATGGCTGTCAGATGTTGAATATGGTGGGTAAGTGTAGGAACATGTTTGTATATATCACTCGATATGAAGAAATTAAGTTTTGATATTACTGATACGAATTATTGATCAAAACATACTTGGTGGCGAGACATCACTAATTAGCGCGACTATACCTTCATGTTTATGTCTAAAGACGGTATCACACGAGCGCTTTTTCACTCAACATTTATCCTCAACACTGGTCTAGCAGCTTATGAGATCAACATTTAAAATATTTAGGTTACGTAAATTCATCCACCATCAGTCTAGTTTCCGATTCCAGTGTAAAATATTCCAGAAATGTTGCCAGAAATTTTTTGATGATCGAATGTGGACTATAATAGCTCTCGTGTGATACCGGCTTAAGTGTAGGTATGTGTGTTTTATCAATGTGTGTTTTTGTATGTGAATTGGTATCAGTGTGTGTTTTTGTATGTGAATTGGTATCAGTGTGTGTTTTTGTATGTGAATTGGTATCAGTGTGTGTTTTTGTATGTGAATTGGTATCTCAGTCGTAACACTATTAACTAACTACAAACCAACTCACCCCCTCTCCTTCACCCCCACCCACACACATACACCCACACTTCCCTAATAATCTTTATTTTTATTAGTACACTTCCCTAATAACTAACAACGTATACTCACCCAAACATGTAGCTCCCCTGATACACCTTAAACTACTCACACCAATTACAACTTTCGCTGCAAACAACACGCAATCTCTTCATTATTAGTCCCTTAAGGCCTTTCTTCCTGGCGAGCGACAGCGAGCCTGTTTTTTAGGAGGAAACGGCCTTTGGGCGGAAAATTTGTCTACCAAAAAATGTAAAAAATTATCTTGAAAGGGGGTCTAAGGGGTGAAATTTTAAGCTTGATGGAGGTCTAGGGAACAAACTAAGAACCTGCCCTTAATAGGTCTACTTACTTTACCCTGCTATTCAACCAGTGACTTCAACAACACATACCTGGAACAACAACAACAAAAGTATATTAATAAAGGATTATTATTAATAGCGGGTTAAGCCAACGCTAACCAATTGCATCTAGTAGCCTACTTAAATGAAGCCCTAATATATTGTTCAAGCATGTCTTGTCTTCCTTGTTTATCGCTCAAATGAAGCCCTAATATATTGTTCAAGCATGTCTTGTCTTCCTTGTTTATCGCTCAAATGAAGCCCTAATATATTGTTCAAGCATGTCTTGTCTTCCTTGTTTATCGCTCAAATGAAGCCCTAATATATTGTTCAAGCATGTCTTGTCTTCCTTGTTTATCGCTCAAATGAAGCCCTAATATATTGTTCAAGCATGTCTTGTCTTCCTTGTTTATCGCTCAAATGAAGCCCTAATATATTGTTCAAGCATGTCTTGTCTTCCTTGTTTATCGCTCAAATGAAGCCCTAATATATTGTTCAAGCATGTCTTGTCTTCCTTGTTTATCGCTCAAATGAAGCCCTAATATATTGTTCAAGCATGTCTTGTCTTCCTTGTTTATCGCTCAAATGAAGCCCTAATATATTGTTCAAGCATGTCTTGTCTTCCTTGTTTATCGCTCAAATGAAGCCCTAATATATTGTTCAAGCATGTCTTGTCTTCCTTGTTTATCGCTCAAATATTTATTGGAATGGCCTAAATTTCTACTTTTGATCATTACACGTATATAATAATAAATGTTTATTGTATGTATAATGTTCCTTCCATAGCATTCCCCTTTGCTTCTCATTTACCTGTACTTCACTTGATACATATAAATATCATTTCCTGACCGTATCGAATGCAAACAAGATGGTGCAACGTCATATCGTGGTCTCAAACTTTCCGAGGCTTGTTTAAATGAAGATTCAACCACCCAGTGCTTATTAGTAGGGTCATTTGCTTGGAATCCGTGACCATTTTGTTCCTACCTTTTTCTCTCGATGGATTTGACAACCTGAACCATTTTAAAGGAAAATTAGCTCCTATGCCCCTCTGAAAAATGACGGCTAACTCTGCTAGAGCCCAATATTCAAAATGGCCGCCAACGCCATCTTGAAAAACATGAAATGTAATATCTCTGGCATCAGATGAGCTACAAGGACGAATGAGGTGTCCTTTTTCACTAATTCTGGCATTACAAATCCACTGGAATGGTTATTGTATTGTATTGTATTGTATATTGTATTGTTATTGTATTGTATTATACTAATTGTACATACTAATCTGCCACTTCACTGTCACTACATGATTCACTGTATGAGCCACTATCAGAATCACTGTCCTCACTTTCGCTGCTATCATCACTGTTGTTCTCTGCCTGCGGTGTATATCTAATATTACTTTTTACTGTTTCAGATGGATCGCATGCCCATCTGATGAAAATCGACGACTTGTGAAGTGACCGAAATAATGGATAATAGAAGAGAGAGTGAAGAGTTACCAGACAAGACATTAAATGAATACGAGTGCATTTTACTCTGTGGTAAGCGATGTACCGCAGTTGATCGTTTGGAAAACATTACACCTGAGAAGTGGGAATCCATCCGGGAAAAGTCTTTACAGTGGAAAGAACTTGATAAGTTTCAACATATACATGAAAATGTGGATTGGGATATCATAAAAGGAAAGGACTATAGACAAAGATAGGCTGGAATAGTATTGCGACTATTATTGATTGTTTTATCATTTGAATCACTTTCTCCCATTTATTCAATACCATGCATACAGTACTATAAATGGTTTGCATTTAATTATATGTGTCCTATACATATGTTTCGTCTTCAATCAAGTAAATGTAGAACTTGATACAAATTACTATCAACGTTGGTGTTAACTGTTAGTAATGTGTGAATATAGAGCCCTTGAGTAGCAGGGCTCGCCTTCCCACTTCCCACTTCTCTGTCTCTATCTGTGATCCCAGCCTCTCACCTCTACAAACCCCCAAATAAGGAATAGGATTAATTGACAGTTTTACCATCAACTTTCCTCTATGTGTATCGAATGCAGGCAACATTCATGACACACGCTAATGAAGGGAAATATACCACATTTAAACCCGTTAAATTTTGGTTGAAGAACATGTGTGCTATGAGAGAGTTACAAGGAATAGTTAGTATCTCAAAGAACTTCCGGTCCATTTCGAGGAAATATTCGAAATGGAAGGAGAGACATTTTCCAGTGCACTACACTTCTTACAGAGTGTGCAAAATACTATCTACTGTCTTCTTAAACTGCTCAACTGAGGAAATGTTTACAACTTTTGAGGAAAGTTTATTCCAGGTAGAACAGATCATAAATGGGAAACAGTTTCCAAAAACACTAGTGCTGAACCTTTTCAATTCTAACTGCCAGCCATGGTTGCGTATTGTATTCATATTGAGGCTAACAAAAAATCCAATGATACACATTATCAAACCCATTACATATTTTAAAAACTTGAGAGAGAGAGAGAGAGAGAGAGAGAGAGAGAGAGAGAGAGAGAGAGAGAGTACAAAGGAGTACAAAGGAGTACAAAGGAAATCAAGCAACAACAGATCTAGTGACCCTTCTAGGTTGCTTGTCCTCCAAAACACTGAGGATCAAGTGTCCAAACAGTGGTTTAGAGTGGTAAGGGAACATTGGAAAGGGAACTACTGCCGTGGCACTGACGAGGCAGGACTAGGAAGGAAGTAGTGGACATATGGGGTTAGTAACTGAGGGGGAGGATAAAGTTCTTCATTTACAAACGCAGTCAGTCGCGGGTTTGATGCGAGATATTTGTCTAGGCGGAATTTAAATGAATCAACGGTGCTGCAGCCTATAACGTCTCGGGGAAGCCCATTCCACAAGTTGACAACTCGATTGAAGAAGAATTCTTAGATTCGTGCGAGTTAAAAGATTTACCAATAATTTTGCAACCGTTTCCCCGCGTGTAATTAGATTGGTCGATAGGGAAGTACTTACTACAGTTCATATTGTCGATGCCTTTGATGATTTTTGAACACTTGAATTAAGTCGCCTCTTAATCTGCGCTGGGTTAAAGGAAATAGATTTAATTCTCTAAGACGGCTCTTCGTATGGTTTGTTCTTTAGGCTAGGTATCATTTTGGTAACTCTACGTTGAACTCGTTCTAGCTTGTTTATATCTTTTTGGTAATAAGGGCACCAGGATTGAACGCAGTATTCCAGAAGAGGGCGGACTAAGGAATTGTAAAGGGTTAGGATAACTTCTTTGGATTTATGCTCAATGACCTGCTATAAAGCCAATTATTTTGTTTTGCCTTCTTAACAACTTCTGAAACATTGTTGACTCGGTTTTTAGGTTACTCGATATTGTTTACTCCCAGATCAGTTTTCTCTGTTTACATTCTTAAGCTGAGTGCCATTCATCGAATAGTTTGCTTTCTCATTTAGGTATCCGACATGTAGTACTTTACATTTATCCGCATTGAAACTCATTTGCCAAATTTGGGCCCAACATGACATAGATTGTGTTGCATATCGTCAACTTGTTCTTTTGAGAGTACGCTATTTGCAATTTTTGTATCGTCAGCAAATTTTGAGATTGTGCAGGTGAGACCCTCATCTATGTCGTTGATGTAAATTAGAAAGAGAATTGGTCCTAGTACCGATCCCTGGGGTACCCCGCTACTTACATTGGTCCATTTAGATGCCTTACCGTTTATGACTACCCTTTGCTTTCTGTTGCTGAGCCAATTTTCTATCCATTTCAACACACCGCTTGTATTCCATGCGCTTTTAGTTTTAGCAGTAAACGTTTGTGGGGAACTTTGTCAAAGGCCTTTTGAAAATCAGGTATATAATATCTACAGCTTTACTCTCATCGTAGAGGTTGAGGATATCGGGTAGAAGTCTAAGAGGTTTGTTAAACAGGAACGTTTTTTACGAAAGCCGTGTTGAGTATCTTTAAGTATGTTATTTTCCTCCAAGTGATTTACGGTCTCGTATGACCGTTTCTAGCATTTTACATACAACTGAGGTTAAGCTAATTGGACGATAGTTACTGGGTAGGGATTTGCTGCCTTTTTTGAATATCGGTGTTACGTTGGCTAGCTTCCACTGATCAGGCATAGTTCCAGACTGCAAGGATTTATTGAATAGTAATGTCAGTGGTTTGGAGAGCTCATTCTTAGCTTCCTTTAGAACTCTAGGCGAGATTGTATCAGGTCCTGGCGTTTTATTTACCTTGAGTTTATCTAAACAATTCAATACTTCTCTCTCTGTAACGGTGATATTGCTTAGAACATCTGAATTATCAATCTGAATCGGCGATGGTGTAGGGATATCACTGAGGTCTTCTGTTGTAAAAACTGATGCAAAGAAGGTATGAGGGCATTACTCATTTGTACTTCGTCTTTGGTGTATTCTCCTTTTTCATCGACTAACGGTCCAACAGTTGAAGTAACTACTTTTTTCTTTCTGATATAACTATAGAATTCTTTCGGGTTTGTTTTACTTTGATTCGCCAATATGTAACTCTAAGGTCTTTTTACTTTGCTTAATTAACTTTTTGGCTTTGCGTCGTAGCTCTACAAATTTCACCCGTTCTTCGTCATTTTGTGAGGATTTTAATCTATCATTAGCACATTTTTTAGCAAGCAGGCAGTTTGAAATATCTTTATTCCACCATTTGGGCTTATTATTATGGCCTGGACGCCGTATTTCGATGGTATGCAATCTTGCACTGCTTTTAGGTAAGTGGTTCGAATAACTTCCAAGAGATTTATGTCGTTATTGTTAATTAAAAAAGCTCCAGTCAGTTTCTTTAAACATAGCTCTAAGTTTATGGAAGTTTGCTTTCTTGAAATTAGGGACTTTTTCGATGCTACTATTTGGTTCGTTACTAGTAAACTTTAAAGTGAAAGTTATCGTACGATGGTCGCTGTTACTGAATTCATCACACCAACATTCAAATTCTCTATCAATTCTTCTTTTGTTGCAAGTACAATGTCAAGAACGTTATTACCACGGGTCGGCATTCGAACAAATTGATAAAGCGAACTCTCTTGCAAGTTCGTATACAAGTCATGTCCGGAGTGTGAAGTAAGAGTTTCGCCCCACTTGGTCACAGGTAAATTAAAGTCGCCAAAAATTACGGTATCTTGTGAGTTACTTACATCTGCAATTTGTTCGTAAATTTCTCGGTCAGTTTGCACTGATTGAGCTGGAGGTCTGTATATTAACGCAAGTTATTATTTTTGTACCTTTATTATTCTTTATTAGCACAAAAGATGTGTCGACGTTCACAATTTGAGGTTTTGACACGAGGGTCGGGTTAAGACTTTTCTTTGATATAAAAAAAAAACGCCACCTCCATTTTTATTTATTCGGCTGTTCTCAAACATTACATAACCGGGAAGTGAAATACTCTGCTAAAAAAGTCTCTATCTTGTGTATTGAGCCAAGATTCTGTTATGCCAATCACATCATAATTTTCTGTAAACACTAGTTCCTCTAAATCTGAAAATTTATTGCGTATGCTACGAGCGTTTGCATAGAAAACCTTTAAAGTTGCGGTTTTAGAACTCGCAGATCGTTCTTTCATCGAATTTTTGGTTCTGGTCGGATCTACATTTACATTCATGGCTGTCCTCGGTCCTCGGTCGTTATCCCTGACGGTTTTGAATTTGGGTCGTGTTGGTGGAGCTTTATCCAAATTCGCGGTTCTTGACGGATTAGTATTTAATTCCTTTGTAGAGATTTAATTCCTTAATTCCTTTGTAGAGAGAGAGAGAGAGAGAGAGAGAGGCAGAAGCCCACTACAGCCGAGATTCTTGTAACCCACGTTGTGTATAGAATCATTTTGAGAATACAATTATACAGCATATTGCATTAATATATTCCTAAATGTTAAATGTTGGCCATTATAAGCATGTGCAATGATGGTTTAACAATAATGAGTAATACATGAAAACAATCTTCTCTAATCACTAACTGCCAGCTAAAGAAGGAAGGTGGGGGAGTTGGGGGTAGTTTGGAGGTGGAAGGTTGGGGGTAGACTTGGACCTGACTCCCCCCTTCCACCTGCCCAGGGTGGAGTAGGGGAAGTAAGGACCCACCCCTGAGCAAGTTTTAGTACGCGTGAGTGTACGTGGGCAGACTAATTTAGTTGTATAAATATTCAATCTCCATTTGATTAAGTTCCTGTGAACCTGTGAGACCAGTACTTATGACTGTATAACCTTGTTGTATTTATATTATTCTATTTAATGAAGATATGAACGAGGATTTAAAAACACAAATTACTACTTAGGTCCATAATTCCTGTATATCTGGTTTTATGTATCCATATTGTTACTTGTAGAAAGATTTATATACAAAATCACAAAAAATACCGCATTTTGTTCTACCCAATACCTTAAAAATGTAACTAAGTCGGTTACTGGGGGATTTTTAAAATGTTTCAGAGGTCTAGGAAGAAAAATAGAAACAAAATATGAAGTTTATCTATCTATCTATTGCCTGACGCCTTACTCCCCTTAATGGGGGTGGCCACACACAAAATGCCCCCAAGCGAACCTATCCCCTGTAAGAGGGACAACCCATGCCAGTTTACTGAAGGACTTACAGGATTGACCACTCAATTTAGGGTCACTCTGACTCCGAGGCCTTTCATGTATATTTTAGCACTATTTTTCTACAGTGGTGTGCAGCTAATCCATCCACTAACCTGCTCACCCTAAGATAGCAGTACTGATTTTTATAAGGTTTACTCCCCTAGACAGGTGCCGACCAAAGCTGACGAGTTCCATCAACCCGGATATATGATATACGAATATGAAGTAAATATATTAAATAAATCAAAACATCTCCCCTAACCCATGTAAAATTTAAAATATGTAGCCAATTTTTAAGTGAAAAATAGATAATAAGCAACATGAATGCTGTTAATGGAGGAGGAAAAACCATTGGCCAATAATAGAATATATATTTACACATATGGCTTTATCGGTTAAATTATCTTTTGGGTTTTGAGGAAAGTGTGCTTTCCTATACTCAGCCCAAGCAATATATAAGTTCTTTTATTTTGTTCTTATGTATTTATTTATTTATTTATTCTGGATTCCCTTCTCTCACGCTTAGCCCCATTAGTTTTGACATTTTAAGACCGTTCGCCCTATTAGTTTGACGATTTTAATACCAATCACCCAATGTCTTTGTCATTAATATTGAGAACTTCCGTACCTAAATGTAATGCGATAACGAGCTTGGGCCGGGCGGGATATTGTTCTACCGAAAAATTTACAATTTTTTTTCGAATGGGGGTCTTGAGTATCTTGATGGAGGTCTAGGGAGGAAACTAAAAAGGAATACATATAGTATTACAATTCCTCCTTAATCTTCAATCTTTATTCGCCCTTCAGTACAAGCCACAACACTCTGGGAAACGGTGTAGCTGAAGGAGCGTGTATTTGTGAGGGTAAATGCGAGTCTTTGTTTGGGCATATATAATTGTTTGTGTATATTTTTTAGTTTGAGATTATTTATAAAGTAGCTTACCATTTTAATCCGTTTTCTCTTTTCAATTATTTAAAGAAAATTAATATTTTATGAATAACTAATGTATTTGTCATGTATATAATGCTTATAAAAACTATTTACTAATTTATTTCATATTATTATTAATCAAATAATGAATGCAGCAAATTTACAAAACATATTTTGATGAAATTATTATGAAACTTAAAGAAAAGTAAGACATTATTACATGTATATATTATGCACCGATGATCAGCGAGATTCATTCGTTATCAAAATTTCAACAGATCAAGACCTAGTGTATCGCGTTCTTTCATTCTTTGCTAGGTTTTGTTGATTAACTTGTTGTCGGTGAGGAATTTATTAATCTAAATTTAAATACTTTGATTGGCAAGTCTTTTACAAGTGATATTACAAGGTTAAATTACAAGGTTACAATACATAATGCAACTAGTAGTGAAGGGCATACGGGCGGAGAATCTGCCCGAACTTCCCGCTGTAGCCACGGTGGCCAAGATCAAGGTGGAGAAGACCCCAAAGGAACGATGGATGAACTTCCACCACAACCCTTGTAAGAAGTTCAGGACTGTTGCTAAGGTACCTCTCTCAGAGGACCAACTCCGCAGACATTATAATGGTCATGGAGTCTACTTCTTCAAGCCAGTTCACGTTATTGAGATTCCTGAGGACAAATTGAGAGTTGGCGAGAGCATGCTACAGATAAAGCTGAAATCTGGGAAACGAACATTCGCTAAGGAGTCCATGGAGGTTTGCCACATGAATAAAAGGCGCAATCTTCTAATGTACTACCTACCAACTCTGTCCCGGCGGTGCAGGCTTTGGTAGTCTCCCCGGCCAAATGATATTGATTAGGTGTCTTGTGTCATTCAAAAAACAATTCTGTAATCGTGTATTATTATTCTTATTTTTATTATTAATATTATTATTATTAATATTATAACTGAAGAAATAAGGGTTCAAAGGAAACAAAAATGATACACATAAGTGTTTACATCATTTATGTATTAAATATTCGTCGTAGGTATGTGGCGACCCCATCGCCCATCACTTTTGTGGCGCAGATAGCCCCAGGAGGTTGGGATTGAATGTCACCTCCTGAAATTACTTCCACTAGGGGATCAGCAAGCCTGTTCTTGCTGATTCTCCCTACCCCTTGAAATAGTGTGGGTTTGGCTACTGACTGACTGTATTAAAATTAACCCACATAAACGACGAACACTTTTTATGTGTAACATCTTTATTACATTTGAATTCACATATTTTACAGCGTAATAGTAGTAGTAGTAGTAGAAATTGTAGATTGGTCTGCACACAGTTTATTCAACCCACCTAAATGTGACGCCACCACCAAACTGTTGACAGAGATGAAAAAGCTCATTTATAACTATGTCTATGACAGACCTTTAGCCCCGTATGCTCTCAAGTTATTTTTCAGCATTCCACATCTCTTCTTGCAAAAAACTCACCGCAATTCTAGACAAGCGGAAAATGTGACAGCGCTAACAAATAGAGTGAAACTGTGGAATGATAACAAGATGGATGACTTACTCAGTGAAGCCAGAGCATTACAAGAGAGCCAAGGCAGATGGCAACACAAAAGAGAAAACACTGAGGACAAGGCCAGGAGATTCGGCGACCAGATGAGACAAGGTAAAGTGGCACCTGCAATACGATCGCTGACAAAGGAGGCAGCTGGTGGGCTGTTGCCTATCACAAGAGATACCATCAAGCTGCTGGAAGAGAAACATCCGCAACCTAGTATATCCGAGAGTCAGAAGCTAGAGGGGGCTTATATACCACCGAACCCCGTCATCTACGAACAAATCACAGGCGAGAAGATTTGGAAAAAGGCTCTAGGGACACAAGGCAGTGCAGGACCCTCAGGGATGGATGCAAACGGTTGGAGAACAATCCTGAGCAGCACACTTTTCGGAGTTGCAGCGACCGACTTACGCAGGGCGCTGGCAGATCTTGCAAGAAAAATGGCCACTCAAGATTGTCAACACTTGGAGGCCTACACAGCTTGTCGTCTAATACCATTGGACAAGAATCCAGGGTGCAGACCTGTAGGGGTGGGTGAAGTGTTGAGAAGAATCATCGGAAAATGCATAATGGAGGTGGTGAAGGACGATGTGCGGTCAGCGGCTGGAAATCTCCAAGTGTGTGCTCGCCACCAAGCAGGGGGAGAGGCAGCAATTCATGCAATAAGAAACCTATATGAGCAAGAAGAATGTGAAGCCGTGCTGTTAGTGGATGCATCAAATGCCTTTAACACCATCAACAGAAAGACAGCAATTCACAACATCAAGGTAAAATGCCCCAGCTTAGCCACCTATGTAGAGAATACCTATAAACAGCCTGCAGACCTCTTCATAGTAAACAACCAAAACTCACGACGTGGAATGGCACTGAAATCAATGGAAGGAACCACACAAGGGGACCCAGTAGCAATGGCGATGTACGTATTAGGTCTCTCGGTGTTGCTATCATTAACCCTTAATTAGCGGCGAGCAACATAAGTCGAGTTAAATAAAGCTGGACTATGTGGCGGCGCTCGACATAACTCGAGTGGCAATTTCAGCACGTAATGTGGCTGAGAGAGAGAGACAAGTGGTGGCAGGAGACTAGCGAGCGTATGACTGCTCCAGACCACCGCGGCGAACCTACTGACACAAATCTCAGCTCCCTCCTCCCTCTCTCACTCGCTACATACTCAATTATGTACTGAAAGTACCGAATTACCTGCTTTTTGCACTCGCGTTGCACGGTTATTGCAAGAAAACTATCCATCATACAAGGATCGTTATGGTGTCATTCGAAAGCTCTGTTTATGCCCTTTCAGGGATAGGTACTTGTTTTACGTTCTGGGTCTTATTTAGGCATGAAAATGATCACGTAAACAGCCCTATTTTGGCTAAAAACACCCCGCTGTGCGGTACACATAAATAAACCGCATAGGCCGCTCGTAAGGTGTTAACAAGGCATGAGACGACACATGTTAAGCAGGCGGCCTATGCAGATGATCTCACTGGAGCAGGGAAAGTCAATGATCTCAAGAGCTGGTGGGAGCAAGTATCACAAGTGGGACCAGAAATAGGATACTTTCCAAATGCTAGTAAGTCTATACTGATAGTAAAAGCAGAACATTACGAAAATGCCATAGAAGCTTTCAACGGTAGTGAAGTGGTCGTAACAAAGGACGGACAGCGTCATCTAGGGGCAGTGATTGGCACAGAAGAGTTCAAGAAGCAATACATGGAAGAGAAGGTCAGAGAGTGGGTAAACGAAATAGAAATACCAGCCAAAATTGCAAAGACGGAACCACAGGCTGCATATTCGGCATTCACATATGGGGTCAAACACCGCTGGACCTACTTGATGCGTACCATTCCAAACGTGGGTCCACAACTTCAACCGCTAGAAGATGCCATCAGAGACAAACTCATCCCAGCTTGGATGAAGTCCCACACCCCAAATGCTACAGAGAGGGAGTTGCTCGCACTTCCTCCTAGGTTAGGAGGGCTTGGAATCATCAATCCGGTGAGAAGGGCGACAACGGAACACCAGAACTCAGTAAAGATAACAGAATCTCTCACTGAACGCATCGTAGCGCAAGATCCTGACGGCGAAGTGGACCATGCGGACATCTACAACATCAGAAAGACCATCACGTCAGAGAGGCAAAACTCACAGAAAAATGACCTGGCACAATTGATGCGACAACTTTCCCCGAGACTAACAAGAAAAGTACAAATAGCACAAGAAACGGGTGCTTCAAATTGGCTGACAACACTACCAATCAAGGCAAAAGGCTTCAATCTAAACAAACAAGAATTTAATGATGCTATTGCACTGAGGTATGATTGGCCGATTGAAGGACTGCCCGATCGGTGCGTTTGTGGAATCAACAACGATGCAGACCACAGCATGATATGTAAGAAGGGAGGATTCATCAGCATCAGGCACGATGAAGTAAGAGATGTAACGGCGAACATGCTCAGGGAGGTGTGTCGAGATGTGGTGCGCGAACCATCACTCATTCCCTTGGAGGGAGAGATCTTGCAGCACAGGATGGCCAACACATCCAACGAAGCACGAGTGGACGTTAGTGCAAGAAGTTTTTGGACAAGAGCACAGCGAGCATTCTTTGACGTAAGAATATTCGACCCAATGGCCCATAGCTACAGCGGGCTGTCTCTGGAGGCTGCACACAAGAGGAATGAACAAGAGAAGGTCAGGGCATATGGGGAAAGGATCTTAAATATCGAACATGGCAGCTTTACCCCACTAGTCTTCACCACATCTGGAGGGATGGGACCTAGGGCCCAGTGCTTCTATTCAAGGCTTGCAGAGATCATCGCAGAGAAGAAGAAACAGCCCAGGAGCCACGTTGTAGCCTGGATGAGGTGCCGTCTATCTTTCTCGTTGCTCAGATCAGCACTACTATGCCTGCGGGGAACAAGACTGTCTGCACCACAACCAACGACGGTGGCAGAAGTGGACTACGAGGCAGCAGTGGCAGAGGGTCGCATAGGAAGGAGACTGGATTGAAGTTGCATGGTGTTGAATAGTAATATCTGATGCTTGTAAAATAAAATGTATGAACAATATTAAATAAAAATCAATGTAGTAGTAGAAAAAAAAAAAAAAAATAGTAGTAGTAGTAGTAGTCCAGACTTGGCAGAGGGAGGACGTGTGTTGGTGACCTCCCACAAGGATTATAGTCAACAGTAGTGAAGGAGTGGAAGGGGAGAGGTGGGAAGATAATCAACAAAAAGGCGAAGACCAGGACATTCGACATTGATAACAGGAACCCTGGCATACAAGGGGAACCGTTAAGGATAGTGACCACAACCATAACACAAAACGGTCACCAACCACCCAATACACCCTCCTCCCCTCACTTCACCCCACCCCTCCCCTCCCTTCCCCTACCCTCCCTCCCAACTCCACCACCCACCACCTACCTCCCACCGCCCACCACCTACCTCCCACCGCCCACAGCCCAGCTCCACCATCGTTTCTCCACATTCGTTCCACATCGCCAGACAACCTTAACGCCACTCAAGAGACAGAATAAGAGCCAGTGAGTGATATAGAGAATACGGTAAAGGATAGTAAATGTGAAAGTGAAGGGGAAAATACTGTCTTATGCGGAAATCATATCCCGCCAACGATATTTGTGAAAAAACTATTATAGAAAGGGACCGGTGAGTGTATCCTGAGTGTGTGGTGATACCATGGGAAAATAGAAAGACTGTCTTTACTACGTACTGCATATTAATCACTTCCCCTAACCTCATCCCCCTAATGGTTTCTTTATAGCTATTGTCCATCCATCCATCCCATCTCAATACCTCTTATCCTCCACCCCCACCTCCCCCCGCTCCCCCACGTGTACCACCCCCTCTCGCCCCCCCCTTCATCCCCCCCCTCCCCCCCCACACCCAATCCACCCCTCCCATAAAACTGGAGGGAACACTTGACACCTCTCTCTCTCTCTCTCTCTCTCAATAACGGAAGGCAATCATGCATCAGATACGTTTCTCTCACAATTAATCAATATAGATACTCATATATAAACCTATCATCTCTTTCTCGTTCTTGCTATCGTTCACTCTCCCTAAAATTAACATTAAAATAAGTAAAATAAGAGCACACCTGTTGCACCTAATCTCTCTCTCTCGCGCTCTCTCTCTAGGTCATAAAATAAAGGAGAGTGAATCTATGAGTCATTGTAGGGTACGGAAAAAAAAACCCAGTGACCGCAAGGGGATAATCTTACAGTCGAAAACTTCTGAGATATACAGGCTGGATAGGTAGGCTAAATAGGACTGACTCTCTCTCTCTCTCTCTCTCTATATATATATATATATATATATATATATATATATATATATATATATATATATTCTTTTGGATTAAGACAGCCTAAGCAGCGCTTATCTCTCTCTCTCTCTCTCTCTCTAGCTCTCTTTAGCTCTTTCTCGCTACCTATCTATCTATTCTTTCGCAGTAATCTCATTCTTAACTAATTCAATCTCCACAAAACCTAATATCCTATCTTCTCATTAACCAAGGTCTAATCCTTATTGATAATACAACTTCTACAACTACCGCTGCTATTAGTACTGCTAACATTACGGCAGGGGCGTATCTATGGTAAATAGCGCCTAGGGCAAGAACTGGAATTGCGCCCTCTGGGGTGGGGGGCAAGCGCAGCGAGCCTCTCCAGCTGGGGGGTTTGGGTGGGGGGGGTGGTGGGGGGGGGGGGGGGGCCTGTAAGCCCCCCCCCCCCCCAGAGATTTTTTTAAATATGATCAATTCTAGGAACATTTTAAAGCCATATTCAGAGCTATATTTAGGTAATTGGAACACTAAATAATTATATATATATATATTATATATATATATATATATATATATATATATATATAGATATACCGGTATATAATATATATACAGTATATATATATATATATATATGTGTGTGTGTGTGTGTGTGTGTGTGTTAGGTTTGGTTCATTGTTTTTGTTAGGTTAATGATGCCTATTTTGAGTTTGGATTGTAGTTTACATTTTGTTAAGCCCCTGTTCAAACATCTGACACCTATCTTTTAGATTACATAAATCCATATTATCAGGATAAATAATAGAATAAGTCAATCTCGTTAATAACTTAATTAGCAAATTATTGCACGACAGTAGCCTACATCTGACATCTACTGTAAATGAAAATTACAACTGCACCTTCTTTGCTTTTACTGATGCAAATTGGTCTATGATTTCCTCAAAGTCAGTTTTTTTCAGTTTCTTCTCTTTCTACATCTTACACAATGCTCCGAAATATTTAAATTGGCACTCTAGTGTCTAAACCACGTCTAAACCCATATATTAAATTCTAAAAGTAGGTCCCTATTTAGTCTAAGCAATAAAGCAATTGTCTAAAGAAATGCAGTAAAGGTAAAACCACTTTCCTTCTTCATGAGGAATAGTTTTGTGATCTTTTTACACAATGCTCTGAAATAATGAAATGACTCTCTAAACCACATCTAAACCTAGAAGCTAAATTCTAAAAGTATTTAGCCTAAGTAATAAAACAATGTTCTAAAGAAATAAAGGTAAAACCTCTGTCCTTCTTGCTAGGAACGGTTTCATGATCTTACACAATGCTCTGAAATAAGGAAAATTACATTCTAAACTACGTCTAAACCTTTAAGCTAAATTTTAAAAGTATTTAGATTTTAGCCTAAGCAACATCCAAAATAATCTCACCTAAAACTATAGGAAAACCCTTGATTTGATGCCAAAATCAGATGATAAAGCATCAACGTATAAATGACCGTATCTGCAATATGGTAGATTATAATCTACCATATTAAAGTTACGGTCAATTTTACTGTTATCATCTGATTATCATTATGCTATAGTTAACCCATACTCTGGCAACTATTAGCATAGATGATTATACTAAGTGTAGGAAGGATCTCTAACCATTACAAGAATACAAACTATCTCAATAATCCTTTGAGCTGCCTGAGATCCTTCTAAAGCTTAATATAATCGTCTAATAGGCCTAGTTGCCATGAAGAAATTATATAATAACTAGGACGTGGCCTACATGGCCTACATAATGGGTTAAACTATAGACTATAGTCAGTTTCATTCCAGCTGACGGTAAATTGCAAATTTACAATGTATTCACCTCTGATTAATCACCTGTTGCGAATATTTTGTAGCAAATACGCTTTGAATTGTGAACATTTGGTATTTATATGATGCAGAAACACAGTAATGGCATTTATTTCCATTACATATCGAAACATCAGTTGCTAAGGTATTCAATTTACCGTCAGATAAAATGAAACGGAGTATTATAGTATAGAGTGATGTATACATATATTTCGTACCTCCGAGACTCTGGATCCTTGCTTTGCCTGTCCCTGGTCTGGGCAGCCTGGTGCCTGTGGTTTTACCGTTTTTGTCAACAATGAACATTCGCTAGCATTCGAGAATGCTTAAAGTTATAAGTAGCCTATATCTTGAATTTCTTGTGGGTCTCTTATATAGTAAATTTCGAAGTATTAATTTTTTTTACTATTAATTAATCAGTCAAATGAAAAATAATCCAGAATATCAATAAATATATTCACCATTCAACATTGCATAAAATAGGGAGGCGTTAAACGTAGCTCTAAAACATGACGTCACTCGCCATCTGCGCATGCGTGAGAATCTTGACAAATGTACAACTATTATATTGGATTAGATTAACTTAGATTAACCTAACCTAACCTAACCTAACCCTAAAATATAACAAAAATAACCAAAATAACAAATCTAACGAAATAAAAAGATAATAATAAATTATAAAAAAAAATAATAAATGTATAAGAGAAAGGCAAGAGTCTACACAAGTAATATTAGTAGGCGACATGAATGGTAGAGTTGGAAAGGAGGAGATAGAAGGTATAGTGGGTAAATGGGGTGTGGAGGGTAGGAATATGAATGGTGACTTCCTTTTAGAAGTATGTGCGGAGAGAGAGATGTTTCTGGCTAACACATTTTTTGAACATCGTCACATTCATAGATATACATGGCACAGAGGTGAAGGTGAGCAGGAACAGAAATCTCTAATTGACTACGCCATGATGGACTCCGGACTAAAAGGAAGAATTTTAGATTCAAAAGCTGTAAGAGGTATGCTGACGGGATCAGACCACTATACAGTGCTGACAAAGGTGAGGATAAGGAAAGAGTGGAAATATGAGAGGAAAGAGAGAAAACTGACAGTAGAGAGAATAAATGTGAGAAAATTAAATGAAGAATGTAATGCAACAACATACAAGGACATCCTGAAAGAGACTATAAAGGACATGGATGTTATGATAGATCTGGGAACTACTGTAGACGAAGTATGGAAAGGTACAAGAGACTCCATGATTAAAGCAGCTGAGAAAGTATGTGGGAAGAAAACCTTTAAAATGTGGAAGAAGAAAGGTAATGCATGGTTTAGTAAAGAGATAGAAGAAATAGTGAAAACAAAAAAAAAGTTCAGAAAGAGTATGCTGCAAAAGAATATACCTAGAGAAACTAGAGATGCGAGGAAAGAAGAATATACAAATTTGAAACAAAGAGTGAAGAGGGCGATACAAGACGCTAAAAGGAAGACAGATGAGGCATATGGGAGAAAGATTAGTGAACAGTTTCTGAATGACAGGAAAGCATACTACAGAGCTGTGAAAGAAGCCAGAGGGAAGAAGACTGAGAGTGTCTCAGGTGGTAGGATGAGGGACATGAATGGGGAAGTGGTAGAGGGTGATGGTGTGGTGAAAGTATGGAAAGATCATTTTAGTAGCTTAGCTGTAAAGAGTAGGGGGAAGGCAAAGATCTCATACATAGGAATGGAGAGAGGTAGAATAAACAGGGTAGTTGAAAGCCAGATAAGCAGAGAAGAAGTAAAAGAAGCAATCAATAGACTTAAAATGGGCAAAGCTGCTGGAGTAGATAACATCCCAGGTGAAATGCTGAGATATGGAGGAGAAGAAGCTGTTGAAATAATGCATAAGTTATGTAAATTAGCATGGGAAAAGGAAAGTGTACCAGAGGACTGGAGGAAAGCAGTAATAGTACCCTTGTACAAAGGGAAGGGTAGTAAAGAAGAGTGTAAGAATTATAGGGGAATTAGCTTGCTTAGCATACCTGGAAAGGTACACGCAAGAGTAGTAACACAGAGGCTACAGAAGATAACGGATGACAAAATAGGCGAGGAACAGGGAGGTTTCAGAAAGGGCAGGGGCTGCGTTGACCAGATAGCCTCAATGCGATTGTTGGTAGAGAAGTATCTGGCCAAAAACAGAAAACTCTATGCAGCATTCATGGATTTGGAAAAAGCCTACAACAAAGTAGACTGGGAGGGCCTGTGGGATGTGTTAACAGTATATGGTGTGGGAGGAAAGTTGCTAATGGCAGTAAAATCTTTTTATAGGAATGCAATGGCAAATGTGAAGGTAGGGGATAAGTTAAGTGAAAGTTTTGAGGTCAATGTAGGTGTAAGACAGGGATGTGTCATGTCAGCTTGGTTGTACTCCTCTGGTCTTCTCATCGTCGGGAGGTATGGGACCTTCTGCAAGTGTCTTCTATGCCAGATTAGCTGAACAAATATCGGAGAAAAAGCGCCAGCATAGAAGCCAAGTCATAACTTGGATGAGATGCCGGCTCTCTTTCTCTCTTCTCAGGTCTGCACTCCTATGTCTCAGGGGTACAAGGTCCTCCCCGCTACAGAGGACAAGAGTGAGAGACTTGGACTTTGAAATGGTCGTGGCGGAGGGACGAATTGGGGAACAACTAGGTTGATTGAAGGGATGTACTGGTACAATAAGATAAACTACAATGTAATTAGAAACATGCTTACATTACTGAAATGTTTGTGGACATGCAGTAATGCAAGTAATGGTCACTCTTCTGTAAATCTAAAATGGCTTACTTAAGAATGGGAAAGGGGTGGGACCTTCTTTTTTTTTTTTTTTTTTTTTTTACTGTCAGCTTGGTTGTTCAATATATACATGGATGGAGTGATTAGGGAATGTAGGGCTGTATCAATGGGTGTGGGAGCTAGACTGGAATCAGAGGGAAGAACATGGAAGATTTTAACATGCCTATATGCCGACGATGCAGTCCTGTTGGCGGAAAATGCTGAAGAACTTCAGAGAGTGGTCACTGACTTTGACAGGGTATGTCAAAAGAGAAAGTTAAAGGTCAATGTAGGGAAATGTAAGGTAATGGTGTTTGAGAGAAGAATGCATGAAACCATAGATTTTAAGGAAAAATATAGAATCAAGAAAGAACACAAGAAAAGTTGTAAAATAAAATTGAAAAATGAAGTACTAGAAGAGGTTGAAAGTTTCAAGTATTTGGGAGCTGTACTATGCAAATATGGTAAAATGGAGAGTGAGATAAAAGAGAGAAAAATGCAAGGGAGAAAAGTGATTGGAGAACTTGATAGTATTCTCAAAGGAAGAATGGTTAGCCAGGAAGTCAAAAAGTAACTGAGAAACAGTGTGCTGCTCCCAACACTCTCGTATGGAAGCGAGACATGGACGGCAAGTGACGAGGACCTCTTCAAACTAAGAGCTGTGGAGATGAGCTTTTTCAGAATGGCAGCTGGCATGAATAGGCTAGATGGGCCAAGTAATAGGGAAGTGTACGAGTCCTTTGGAATGGAAGAGCAGGCTTTGGGCATTGATTGTGGTGTGGTTGAGTGGATAAAGAGAAGTACTTTGAGGTGGTATGGTCATGTTCAGAGAATGGATGAAGACAGAATGCCAAGAAAGATATATGGGAGTCAGGTGAGTGGAACTGCTAGTAGTGGAAGACCACCTATGGTATGGGAAAAGAAAGTGGAAAAATATATTGAAGAAAAACTTCCACTTAGTGGAAGGGGCATTGTGGCACGGGCAAAGGAGGCATGTCTTGACAAAGTAGCTTGGAGATGTTTCTGTCATGGCCATCCTCTAGTGGGGGTTTCCCAGGGGGAAGCAAGGCATCGGAGATGATGATGATAAAAAGATAAAAAATATACCAAATACGAGTGGGATCGATTGCTGGTTTACTCAGTGACGGGTGGACGTTCTACCGAGTGAGCTACGGAGAGATCTGGATGGATCGGTTTGAAGGGTATATTTAAACGCAATGGAGGTGAGGGGTGGGCCAAGGGCGCCTAGACTCCTACGCATGCGCGGATGGTGAGTGACGTCATGTTTTAGAGCTACATTCAACGCCTTCCATAAAATATAGTACCGGTAACGAAAGAAAACCACCCAGATAATATTTAGAGGGGTAACTTAACTATTAATATGTTTAGGCAATGGCTTGCAGGAATTCGTTGCCTAAAAGGCTAAATTTTATTTAAATTATATATAGCCTACTGTGAATACTGTAGTAACTGTACATCATAATAAGAAACCGCTATGGCGTTATTTATCATATTATAGCCTATTAATGACGAATGGATAGGTATTTAGGCATAATACTTGATACTATATTTGCACTATAGTTAAATATAAGGTTTACTTAAGGAAGATTTGGCACCCACCTTCAAGTGGCGCCCAGGGCACGTGCCCTGCCTGCCCCACCCTAGATACGCCACTGTACCGAAGGCATTCTCTACCTGTCTCCTGGCCCTAGACAGTCTGTAGTTGTAGTTTCTCTTGTCATCATCGAGCCCTCGGTGTGGGTGTGGCTTCTGCAACCATTCCCTCATTGGGAATGCGTAATCACCAACCAGAAAGTAGGGCACTGGCTGGTCCTCCCCTGGGAATGGCTCGGGTGGTGGCAATCCTGCTGCTCCGTCCTCCAGGGCCTTCCGGATGTCAGTCACCTGGAATATACCACCATCAGATGCTGACCCGTTCGCTCCAACGTCAACGTACATAAATTTTCCCAGGTGATCGACTATTGCCAGGAGCACAATGGAGTGGTAGTGCTTGTAATTGTAGTACAAGGATCCGCAGTTGCTTGGAGGCTGTATGGCAATGTGCTTCCCATCAATTGCCCCAATGGTGTGTCTGAAGTTCCACCTATCCTTGAAGCCCTTGGCGACCTCCTTCCAACCTTCAGGTGTTGATTGGCACACTATTTGCTCCTCCATGTATTCCTGTATGATTGCCTCACACGTCTCCCACACTGCCAGTGATATCGTGTTGGCACCTACACGGAAGTTCAGTGCCATACTCTTATAGGCCTCGCCAGTGGCCAAAAAGCGTAGTGTCATGGCAACTCGCAGTCCGGGCTCCAGGGGCTTCTTCCAGTTGGTCTCGTCCTTCTTGATCCTGGGTGTGACACGTTCGACAATCATATTAAACAGCTCCTCGTCCTTATGCAGAAAGTATTTATAGGTAACCACGTCAGTTTCCTGGAGTTTCTTCAGCAACTGGTGGTAGTGTCCGTGTGTCTCTCACTGTGCCACCCATGGCTTGACGCTGCAGCTTCGGGGTTTCTTTGGTCGTCGTGGCCGTCGAGGTTGAGCACGTTGGGGTTCACGTTCTTTGTCCCTGATGGCGCGGGCAGTAATCTGATATCTGAGGTTGGCATTAACTATCTCCTGCCTTAAGATTGCCAACTCCAATGCCTCGTCATCCATCTCTTCTGGTCGTGATGGGTCTGGGAGGTTGCTTTCCTGTGACATGTTGCTGTGTTGGGTGCACTGTACAAATGAAGTTTGTGTGAGCACACCCTCTCTTTATATAGTGGGGTGATGCATTTTTTTTTTTTTTTTCTATATTCCAACTTACTTCCTCTCGGGCATAGGCTGAGAGCCTTAACATTCACCGCTTTACAATGAACAGTGAAGCCCGTGAGGTCTTGTTCCAGTCTAGGGAGTGAGACATGTGAAGCACGTAGAGTACAACGAGCACCTGCCATCTAGCCTTCACACTACGCTTCAGAAAATGATGATGTTACAGTGAGGTCCCCACTTGGATCTTCTGATCACTGTCTGATACAGGCCACCTGTCTATCACCTACCACACCTTCCCACTCTGAACCTGTTTTGGTGACTAAATGGCATTACGATAGGGCAGACTGGGAGGGTCTTCAAGGTTTCTTTATTGATATTCCCTGGACCTCTTTCTTTTCTAATGATGCACACTCCACCTTGAGCCACATACAAGATTTTGTAAAAATTGGAATGTAAACTTTTTATTCCTCATCAAAAGTACAGTAAAAGATCTATTCTTTCACCTAAATGTTTGACCATAATTGGGCTTAGAGTAACTGAACAAAAAGCAATAGCCTACAATGCATACACAATCAAAAAACACATGAAGCCTTTAATTACTTTAGAAACATCAGAAATCATGCCAAAACTGTATTAAACCTAACTAAATCAAACTTTGCTCCATAAGCAGGCAAAATAAACTTCTAAATAATCCAATTATAACAAAACATTTTGGTCTACTCTTAACTCATTCAAATCCAACTTCACTACTGCTTCATCCATTCCACCATTAAAATCTCCGACTGGCAATCTTGTAAGTGACCCACGAGGTAAAGCTAACCTTCTTGCAGATATTTTCTCCACCAACTCAACCTTAGATGAAATAAATCAAGAGGTCCCTGTACTTAATTTTAATTCACCTGAAATTCCCTCACTTAAGATCCACACCAGACATGTCAAAACTATTTTGCAGAATCTCTCAGTAGATAAGGCTCCTGGTCCAGATGAAATTCCTCCAATAGTACTTAAGAATTGCTCCTTGGTGCTCGCTCCTGTATTGGCAAATTTTTCCGTCTGTGTATTCATACCTCATGCTTCCCAGTACCCTGGAAAGAAGCAAACATCATCCAGTTCCTAAAAAAGGTGCCTCTTCAGATCCATCAAACTACAGACCAATAGCTATAACTTCCACTCTTGGCAAAGTTTTGAAATTATATTTAAATAATCACATAATTAAGCATCTGGAGAATAATAAATTAATCAGTGATAGGCAATATGGTTTTAGACGATGTCGATCAACTGCAGACATTCTTTGCCTTCTTACGCATCAAATCAACCAAAGCTACAGACCAACATGGTGAAACACATACAATAGCATGGATATCTCAAAGGCATTTGATAGAGTCTGGCATCAATCCTATTGGTCGAAGATGTCACACTACGGCCTTGCATAATTAGTTCACTAATTTCTTCTTATCTTCATAACAGAAAAATACGTGTAATGGAGATGGCCTTTATTCTCAATTTCACTCAATAAATGCTGGTGTTCCCCAGGGATCAGTTTTGGCCCCAACTCTGTTCCTCATTCATATCAATGATCTCATATCTACCACTCATAATCCAATACATTCTACGCAGATGACTCAACACTCCACAGTTCCTTCACATTTACCAATTCTTTCACCCACAGCGATCATATAGATACAAAAATAAACACTGCAATTTCTCTGAACCAGGACCTCTCTAGAATTAATGAATGGGGACAAGAGAATCTAGTTTCCTTTAATGCACAGAAAACCAAGTACATTCAATTTTCTAACCGACAGAATCTCATGACTCCCATATATTTTTTTTAATGATGTAAATATTCCCACTTCCCCTAGTATTGACATTCTCGGTGTAACCATTAACTACTAACTTGAGCGCTGGACACATTATGTTAGAAGCATTGCTAAGAATGCCTTTGAAAAACTGGGTCTCCTGTTCAGAGTTCGAGAATCCTTCACTGATGAGCAGTTGGCCGTAATATATAAAAGTCATGTGCGCTCTCAGATGGATTATCTTACACGTCTGTGGGGTGGAAGTGGAGTGGTTGCATTGAGGCAGTTGGACAAAATTCAAAATAAAGCTATTAGATTAATCAATAACCCTGCAATCACACAGGACCTTCCTACATTAGCCATACGAAGAAACGTTGCATCCCTTGCATTATTCTACAGATATTTTCACAGCAATTGTTCCGAGGAACTTGCTTCAATTGTGCCGCCTCTCCAACATCTTTCCCCGTAGAACTAGGGCAGCTGAGAGCGCGCCCATGAATTTACACTTTCTCCTCCACAATGCAGAACTTCTGCTTATCAGAATTCATTTATCCCCAGAGCTACTACTCTTTGGAATTCACTTCCCTCGAATTGCTTTCCACAAACTTACAATCAACAAATGTTTAAATCCAGTTGTTACAAACATTTTATGAATGGAGGATGCCTTTAGGCACATGGACCTTTTTGTTTTATCTGTGTTTTTCCTTCCTCCGTTCATTGTCTCTTAAAAAAAAAAAAAAAAAAAAAAAAAAACATGAGGCACGGTGCTCACTGATGGCCCGAAACGACCCCATCTCTGAAGCCACCTCGTTCCCGTGCTTCACTGTCTCACTCCCTACACTCGGACTCTCACACTTACACACACACAACGCCACCTGTTGAGCAGAGCATAATCGTGTCATAATCGACTTATTCTAGTCACGTTCGACTTACATTCTGGTTTCATTCCGGTTGGGTTCCTGACTTCGGGTGTGATTCGGTTTTAACTCGGGTTGGTATCGGCTACTCGGGTCACCGTTGATTAGCTTTCGACTCATGGTCGATTCAATTCCGTTCAACTTCTGGTTAGTTTCGAGTAATATACGGGATAACATCGACTCGTATTCGAGACACATTCGAGTCCCTCGGGTAGCATTCGAATTGCTTTCTAGTCATAGTCGGGGTACGAGTCTCATTCGGGGACTTCGGGTGAATTCGGGTGAAAAGTGCAAGTCATTGCCTTCGGGTTACTGTCGGGTCGCGGTCGACCTCTGTATGACGCGGCCTTAACTTCTTATAACTCAAAATTAATGAAAGCAATCGGACTGACGTTTCCATAATTTGGGAAGAGTCCACCAGGAAATCGGTGTGGATAATTACAGCCAGTTTGCTCTAGGCCCGTTTGAGGTACAAAGAGGTCAGGGATCTACATTATTGTCAAGATCGTTGGTGCTACCATTGTTTATAGTGATTGTGGTGCCGAGCTCCAGGTTCCCCCCCCCCCACACAGTAACCCTTTCAACACGAGGACTAATTTTTGTATTCTTCCTATGGTTATCACTACCATTTGGTTTGAACTTATACTCTACTAGGACTTAAAGTGGTAAATACCATTTGAATAGGTCCTTTTTAAACTGGTTGATCATAAGGTAAAAAAGGAGTAGTCACGGTGAAAGGGTTAACGTGAGAACTACTGCCTTCTGGCGAGGGTATCATGGCTGCCAAACCACTCATTGTCGCCTCGTACAAACACATACTCTCCCCAAACCACTCATTGTCACCTCGTACAAACACACACACTCCCCAAACCACTCATTGTCGCCTCGTACAAACACACACACTCCCCAAACCACTCATTGTTGCCTGGTACAAACACACAACCTCCCCAAAGCACTCATTGTCGCCTCATACAAACACGCACACTCCCCAAACCACTCATTGTCGCCATCATAGCCAAATGGGGTATTATTTGTGAAAACCTGTCAATACTAGAATGCAGCTATAGTAAATAATTATTTTCCATTAGTTATCGAAAAATAAGCTGCTGAGGGAGTTAAATTTCCGCATAGTTAACCCCTTCTGTACCGACGACGTCATTTTAACTATATTCTGGCTACTGTTACATTTTATCCAGTTTCTTAAGGACCTCCAACAATTACCATGCCAAACTTCTCACCTAACTCGTTTACTATCAAAGATCCTTCCAAAACTGCACAAAATCCTCTAAATAGAGCTAGAATAAAAGAAAAAACTACATCGCCGGTACAGAAGGGGTAAAAAATATAGATTTTAGTAATTAACCTTTAGTGTGAGTACAGAGTGTGGTGAACCCTGAGGACCCAACCCTCAAACCACGGCGGTTGTCCTATAGTCTATTTGCTGTAAGTAGGAGATAAATCATGACCTCTATCCTCTGTAACTCAAAAAGGGCTAGAGCAAATTGGCTGTAAATTTTCACATCTATTCCTTGACTGACTCTTCCCAAATGGTAAAAATATTTGCTCAATTAGGCTACTCAAGACGTTTTTTTAAGTTACAGAGGTTAGGTCATGATTTCTCGTCTACTTGCAGCAAATAGACTATAGATAGCCGTCAACTGCCATGGTGAGGACAGTCTACCCCCGACACCTTCCTGAGGGTGCCAACAACAACACCCCAACAAGGCCGCCGGAGATACTGGGGCCGTCTTTGACATACTACGTACCATTACCTGGGGGCGGGTGTTGGGTGAACGATGACAACCAACGCCTGACACCACGGGAACGATGACAACCAACGCCTGACACCACAGGAAAGATGACAACCAACAGCTGACACCACGGGAACGATGACAACCAACGCCTGACGCCACGGGAACGATGACCACCAACACCTGACACCATGGGAACGATGACAAGCAACGCCTGACACCATGGGAATGATGACAACCAACGCCTGACACCACGGGAACGATGACAACCAACACCTGATACCATGGGAACGATGCCAACCAACACCTGACACCACGGGAACGATGACAACCAACGCCTGACACCATAGGAATGATAACAACCAACACCTGACACCACGTGAACGATGACAACCAATACCTGACACCACGTGAACGATGACAACCAACACCTGACACCACGGGAACGATGACAACCAATACCTGACACCACGGGAACGATGACAACCAACACCTGACACCACGGGAACGATGACAACCAACACCTGACACCACGGGAACGATGACAACCAACACCTGACACCAGTGCCAAAATATAGTACAATCCTAACCTAACCTAACCTAACCGTATTGGTTGATTTGGCACTGTTGAGAGCTACTGGTTGAAATGGTCTACTGGTTGAATTGACCGGTCACCAATTGGAAGGATATTTACTCATTATTATATAGTTACCCATAACAAATATTAGTTTTCTTACTTAAACGTATATAAGAAAACGTGACTTTTACCAATAACTTATATATAAAGTACATTATTTTGCCGTGTGTGTATTTTTGAATTTTAGCTTTAGCTTGGGGACCAGCAGAGGCCTACACTCGGGCAGCATGATATGCGGAGATTTTGTGGGGAGTTATGGGACTAATGGGAAGGATAAGGATTAGGAGGAAAATGTTTGATGATCCTAACTTTAAAACTATCAAGAGTGGGAATGTTAACTATGAAATGGAAAGTGATTTCACTCTTGGATGCTGCGGGGAAAAATATATACCCAAATATGTCGGTGCTTGCCTGGTATGTATGGAATTTTCGGTTGTGGCTGCCTCTTGTGGATCGTATATTTGTAGGGTGTAAATATGTATCTCTGTCTATGTCTACTAGGTTGTTTGTGATTTTGTATAGCATATATTGTCTGTGTTTTTGTCTTCTTGTTGCAAGTGTGTCTAATTTAATGACTTGTTTAAGCAAAGTGATCGATGTAGCGTGTCTGTAATCACGTCTGATTCATCTTGCCACTATATTTTGTATGACTTCTAATTTATTAATGTTGTTGTGAGTGTGGACCCCAGACGGTGTTGCAGTATTCAATGTGTGGTCGAACTAGTGTTTTAAAAGCTAAAATTTTGATGTTTGCAATGCACATCCTTAGGTTCCTGCGCAGGAACCTCAGGACTTTGTTGGCTTCTGCCCTGACACTACTCACATGTGTGCTCCACCTCATATCTGCTGAGAGGTGGACTCCCAAATACTTATGTGAATGGACGGTATCAAGGTTGGTATTATAGAGTTAATAGGCAAAGGGGACAGGTTTCTTGGAGCGAGTAAAACATACGTGGTGGCATTTTTCTGGTCTGAAAGTCATCTGCTACTTGGCTTTCCAGTCTTCAAGGGCGGTCAAGTCGTCTTGAAGTCGAAGGCAATCGGCCCTATCAACTATTGGTCAGTATACGAAACAATCGTCTTCAAAAAATCTAGTTGTAGAAGTTAAAGATGATGGACGATCATTGATGTATGAAAGAAAGAGAAGGGAACCAAGGACGGTGCCTTGGGGTACCCCCAAAGTTGCAGGAACAGAAGATGAGTGTGAGCCGTCGAGAACAACACGCTGTTCTCGATTGGTTAGGAATGTCTTAATCCAGTGAATAAGTGGTCCTCAGATTCCATAGTAATCCAGTTTAGCTAACAGTCTACAGTGGGGGACTTTGTTGAAGGCTTTAGCGAAGTCAATAACTATGGCGTCAACTTGATTAATTTTAGGGTTATTTAGGTACTGGGAAATGTCACGAGTCCTTACAAGTAATTGCATCTCGCACGAGCGTTTGTGCTGAAAGCCGTGCTATATGTTGGTTGCTATAATGGTCCACTATATGTTTATGGAGGATGTGTTCTAACATTTTGCAAGAAACTGAGGTTAAAGAAATAGGCAACTAGTTAACCCTTACAGTCCCTGGCCCGAGTATATTCGTCAGTAATGTACTTTCCTTGTAACTGCCTGTACAACCCTGTAGTTGGTAACACAACTGTTTAAGCACTGCTACCGGTCTGGCAACACTTCTCAGCTTATATAAGACCCGCTGAAGGGTGACTGGGCCAGTCTTGCTCCATCTCTTGAGGTGAAAAGGTGGTCTCTCCTGCCATTTTTGCCACAGTGCTTGGGACTGCAGGGGCCTTTATTACTGTATCCTACGGTATGGTATGGGTTAACTAGGGGGTTCTGTCTCCGGATGTAAAAATCGGGGTCACGTTCGCCAAAAGCCAGTCATGAGGAAGTTACCCGAACTAAGAGTCTGTGAAAATATATAATTTGCAGGATAGGGGCAAGAATGGCAGCATTCGCCCTAAGTATCCTGTAGGGTATATTGTCCGGTCCAGTCTCTTTGTCAACATCTACCTCAGATAAGAGTTTCTCGATTCCACGGGTGTGTATAGTCAGTAGGAGTATATATGTCGGGTGTGGTGCTGGTGACAGTTCCGGCAAGTCTGCTTGTTCTTGTGTAAAAACTGACTGGAACTGTTTCTTGTTTGCCCGCTTTGAAGAAGCTGTAGATTTTGTTTGTGGTTAAAGTGGCTGTGTAGTTACTTTCTGCCTACTTTATTTATCTTTGTAATGTTTTCTGCAAATTTTTGCAGTGTCCCCATTGCTCTGTATCGCTGTAGTGTTTAGCTGTCTTGTATACTTCTATCTTGTTTCTATGTAGTCTTCGTAACTGTCTAATAAATCATGTCCTACTTTAAACAACAGTTTCATATTCATTAAGCTGTAGATGTATTTTTCTTCATCTTCTCACTGGGGTCCTTATTTTAAGAACATAAGAACATAAGAAAATGGGAGTCTGCAGAAACCCGATTGGCCCAAGCAAGGCAGATCCCTGTCCCACACAACCCCAATTACAAAGCCCAATTATAGGCTCAACACTCTAATACCCTGAGGATCATCTTACCAAAACGGTTAGAGATTAACTCAGGATTACGGGGGTCTGCAGAGCGCTGATTGGCCCAACCCTGCTGATCCCCCTTCACACCCAACCCTTCTCGTCCATATGCTTATCCAATTTTATCTTAAAGCTCCCTATCGTTTTTAATCCCACTAGGTAAATAGCACTTGGTAGTCCATTCCACCCGTCTACAACTCTGTTACCAAACCAATATTTGCCTATATCTTTTCTGAAACGAAATTTATCTAATTTGAAACCATTGGTACGAGTTCTTTCGCTATCACTGAGCTTTAGTACATTTGTCATGTCCCCTTTGTTAATCCCACTAACCCACTTGAACACCTCTATCATATCCCCTCTAACTCTGCGTCTCTCTAACGAATGTAAGCCTAATTTCTTCAACCTTTCTTTATACGGAAGATTTCTAATATTATGGATAATTTTTGTCATTCTACGTTGTACTCTCTCCAATGAATCTATGTCCATTCTGTAATAAGGACACCAAAATTGAACAGCATAATCCATATGGGGTCTCACTAATGACAAGTAAAGTTTTAAGATAACATCAGCAGTTCTGTTACTCACACTCCTAGAGATGAACCCGAGAATCCTGTTTGCCTTGTTTCGAACGCTTATACACTGTTGTCTAGGCTTCAAATCATTGCTAACAAACACACCTAGATCTTTCTCACAATTCGAGTTTTCTAATTCCACATTAGCTAGTTTATATTTAACATTTGTATGCATCTTCCCTATCTTTAATACCTTGCATTTGTCAATGTTAAACTTCATCTGCCAATTTACTGACCATTCGTGTAAGGCATCTAGATCCCTTTGGAGGCACTCTATATCTCTATCTGAATCAATTGTTCTCCTCATTTTGGTATCGTCTGCAAATTTACTTATCCTACTAGTTATACCTAAATCAAGGTCATTTATGTATATAACAAACAACAGAGGACCTAATACAGATCCCAAAGGGACACCACTTTTGACTGCTCCCCATTCTGACTTCGTACCATTTATGCTGACTCTCTGCTTCCTACCAATTAGCCATGACCTAATCCATCCCAACAACGCCCCACCTATTCCATGCGCCTCAACCTTTCTCATCAATCTCTCATGGGGGACTCTGTCGAAAGCTTTACTGAAATCTAAATATATTATATCATATGACTTGTCATTATCTACTGCTTCATATACCTCTGAGAAAAAACTAAGCAAATTAGTAAGGCAAGAACGTCCCTGAGTGAATCCATGCTGAGAAGAATTTATTAAATTAAATGTATCTAAGTGGTTTCTAACTTTACTAGCAATAATTGACTCTAGTAGCTTTCCTATGATTGATGTAAGACTAATGGGACGGTAATTGGATGCTATTGATTTGTCACCTTTTTTGAAGATCGGAACTACGTTTGCAAGCTTCCAAGCTTCTGGAACTATACCTGTCTCTAATGACTTGTTAAATAAAAATGTTAATGGGTAACTTAACTCATCCCTACATTCTTTTAATACTCTAGCATATACCTCATCAGGACCAGGCGATTTATGAGGATTCAGTCTGTCAATTTCCTTAAGCACATCATTTCTACTTATAGTAACCGTACTTAACCTATTTTCTATACTATCGCTATATACCTTACGGACTTCTGGAAACTGTGCCAAATTTTCATTAGTGAAAACGGAAAGAAATTGACTATTTAATGTACTGCACATTTCTAAATCATTTTCTGTCATTTCTCCTATCGAAGTTTTCTATATATTTACTCTGTTCTCCAAATATGATGTAACTTTTTTCCTTTCTTATTAATCCTTTTCTTGTCACACTTCTTATTTCCTATTAATTTACAAACACTTTAGCTCTTCTAATTTTTCCTGGGTTCTTAGTTTTCTGTTCTTTCGTCAAGTTTGTTTTTCCTCTTTTCTCTCCTTTTCCAACGCCTATGTTGCTTCATCTCCTCGTTTCCTTCTTTTTTTTAATAGTAACTCTCCTATTAGTTTTTCAGTGTCTTGGATATATGGCCTGTGTGATCATTATATTTTGGTCCATATTTCATTATATTCCTCACGTTCCAAAACAGTATGTCAGACATCGTGAACCGTAACCTCTGTAACTCAAAAAGAGCTAGACAAAAATGGACTGTCAATTTCCACACCTAATCCCTGGCTGACTCCTTCACAAATGGTAGACATATTAGCTTGATTACTCTAGTCGTTTCTGAGTTATAGAGGTAAATGTTCAAGAGTTTTGATCTACTTATTTGGAACAGGGTATAGTAACTATATTAATAATAATATTATTAATTCAAAAAGAATATCATCGGTGAAAGGATCACATCAAGGGATATTACAATCATATCCTACGATACTGCTTTAAAAGTGTTCTCTTTGAATTAATTCAGTTACTTATTGATCGACTATGTCAGATGAAATAAGCAGGTTTAAATATATTTTATCTTTCAGCTCTTGTTTTACCTAGGCAACAGGAACTCATACCTAATGGTAAATTGTTTTAGCATGTGATACTTAACGTAGTTCTTTTAAGGGGGGGATGGATTTTTTTTTTTTTTTTTTTGGCCCCATTCTTCCTCATGATTAGTCCCATTGGTTTTCAGATTTTAAGACGTAATATCAATCGTACAGAAAGCCAAGAAGATATTCATGCAGAACCTCGAAGCAGGACAGTCCCACGTCCAGATAACAGGTATAATGGATGATAACCCTGGTGCGTGTATGTGTGTGTGTGTGTATGTGTCTAAGTGTGTAATAATAATAATAATAATAATAAACGGTTTATTAAAGAATGGCAGCCTCATGAGCTGAAAATACACATTTTACAATTTAGTGGATGAACATGAGATGTACAGATATGAAAATGGTAAGCTCAGTTTACAATGTGTGAGTATAATATACTTTACATTAAAAAAAGAAATTAATACAATAATTATGCTAGTGTAAAATACAAATTATCATAAATTAACCATGAGAGTAAGTGATTCACAGTGCATATACAGTACACATTTATTTTACTTATATATATACAGAACATACATATATACACATACGTACACACATACATACGCAGACTGCCGTGGTGTAATTGATTAAAGCGTCGGCTATCATCCTGATGGTCGATGGTTCGATCCCCACTGAGAGACTAGAAACATACGCATATATATACATACATATATAAGAACATAAGAACATGCAATAAGTGTGCACATGCCCGTATACATAAACGCTCACGTATGCAAACAAACATACTTACATACAAAAACTGTTCTGGTAGGGTCAGGTGAGGCTAATAATGGGAGTTAAATCCTTGGGAGAGATTAAATGAGGGAATTGGAAAAGGGTTAATGGGGCAACGGACTGTAGGTCAGGTAAAGCCAATTAGAATGGGATGTCAAACGTCGGAAGAGATCAAATTAGGAGTTTGAAAAGGGTAAAGGCGAAACGGCCTACGGGTCCGTACAGGTAGGGTCAGGTAAAGCCTACTACAATGGGAGGTAATCCTCGGTAGAGAACAAAAGAAGGATATAAAATATAAAATAAGTAGAGACGGCTTGGGGGAATTATAGTATATGGGACATTCTTTAGTGTACAGTAGGTGTGTGTGTGTGTGTTAGTTTGTTTGTGTGTGTGTGTGTGTGATAGAATACTCTCAGCCGGGCTCGAGCCTCGAACCACAAACAGTATACACTATAGACACATACATATATAGATAATTAACGCATACATACATACACATATACGCACACATACATACACATATACTGTACATACATAAATGCACATATACATATATTTTGGCTCGAACGTCCCTTGATTTTGGCCCTGTCACTCTTTCAACTATGGGGGAGGCACTCGCTATAGGCAGTTATGCCTTTTGCCTCCCTCAATCACATAGAAAAAACAAAAAAACAAAAACAAACTCAAGCAAATACATACATATATTCTAATACACACACGCACACCCACTCATGCATATATTATTAAAGGTGGGCGCGTATATATGGTGTGACAGGCCGTCATTACACATTATTAATAATATTTACAATGGTTGGGATAGGACTACTTTTGTATCTGTCAGTTCTTGCCCTTATTGGTTGGAGTGTGTTGAAGTGACGAGCTGCACGTGTTGGTCTAGGGGCGTCTGGTGGAAGTAAGTTTCTGTGTCGTGGGTGAACAAGAAGCTTAGATGCAAACTGCTTGAGTGTGTTGTAGTGGTGGGTTGAAAGTGCAGGTATGCTAAGGGTGGTGAGAGCTTCCTCGTACCCTGGGTATGTGCCACCCAGGATGATCCTGCATGCCCTCCTCTGCACTCTCTCCAATTGACGTTGTTGTATCAGGGTTAGAGAGGAGGACCAGGCGGGAGAGGCGTAGGTGAGCTTAGGGAGTATGAAGATGTTATATATACTCTTTAGCTCATTCTCCGGCGCCCCCAGGGATCTCAACCGCCTTAGCATAAACAACTTGTATGTGGCGGTCCTGACTGTGGTAGACACATGTTTCTTCCAGTTCAGCTTGTTGTCCACAGTGATTCCGAGGAGTTTGGTGGACTCAACAAGCTGAAGGGGATGAGGACCAATTGTGACAGTGGGTGGAGGAAGGTCGGTAACGGAGGTGTTGATGTGCATGACCACTGTCTTGTCATGATTGATGGTCACATGATTGTCTGTGATCCAGGCTTGAAGACGGTCTAGGATGTCTTGTAGGGGTCATAGTTAGGGGAGGTGTTATCGACAGTAATGCCGACTGTCGAGTCGTCCACGTACTTCCAGTGGAATGGAGTGTCCTTTAGGGCATCATTGATCAAGATGAGGAACAATAGAGGCCCCATCTTTGTGCCCTGTGGGACTCCACATGTGATGTCTAGGAAGGTGGAGATGAAGCCTTGATATCGCACTGCTTGCCGTCTGTCACTAAGGAAGTCGGTCAACCACGCAACTAGGGTACGATGTAGCCCCAACTTTATGGCCTTGTTGATGATGATGGTGTGGTCAACAAGGTCAAATGCTTTCCTAAAGTCAATAAAGGCAAGAGCGAGGGAAGTCTTTCTCTTCTCAAGATTTGTGTAAATATAATCTAGGAAGCTAATAAGACAGTGAGTGGTGGAGGAGGTTTTTACGTTGCCAAACTGTTGGGGATCTATTAAGTGACGGATTTGTGAGTAAGCCCAGGTGAATACAAAGTCCTCACAGATTAGACTAGGGATGGGCGTTATGGCAACTGGTCTGAGTTCTTAATTAAGAGAATGTGGGGAGGGGGTTTTGGGAATTGGAGTGACGTATGAAGTTTTCCAGTCTGCAGGGCATTTACTTTGCCTTAAGGAGGCATTAATTATCGAGCAAAGGGGGGTGGCAAATTCAACCGAAAATTCTTTGTATATTTTCATGGGTAGGTCTACTGGGGTTGTTGATCTTTTTGATATGAAACTGGAAAGCTTTTTGGCCACTTCATATTCTTGAACAGTTACTGGGGGGGAAGGGGATGGGAGGAAGGCAGGGAGGTTGGTGCGGTCTAGTTTGGGGAGGGTCTGGCATATGGTAGAGAAGTGATTATTTATCAGTGCATCTTCACGAGGGACATGGGAAACACAGGGGATCGAAGGAGTCCCACTACTTAAGCCACAAAGATTCTTAATTTTAGAGTACCACTGACTGATATTGGTTTGTTTTAAATGATGAATCTTTGTAGGGTAGTAGGACTTCTTTGCCCAACGGATCTCCCTTATCACAATGTTACGTAGGTCCTTGTAGCGATTGTTGTCCGTGTAGAAGGCCTTATTCCGATTCTGCATCAGTCTCTTGATCCGAGGAGTAATCCATGGGACGTCAGAGGGGTGCATTTTGGTCCTCTTGGTGGGGAAGAAGTGGTGGTAGGCTTCGGTGGTGGTAGATACGAAGTTGCCCCATTTGGCATTGACATCTTCTTCAGTGAGAACCTCCGTCCACGGGTAATGAACCAACCACTGCCCGAACCCCCGCATTGCAGAGTCTGGCGTTGGTCGGTAGGTCCGGATGACGGGGGTCTGTTGATGGGAGGTGGTAGGGGCAGGTGACCAGAACACAGAGAGATGAGTACTGCGTCCCACAGGAGGTAAAGGTTCAGGTGGGAGATACTGCTCATCCATGTCCGTCAAGATAAGGTCAAGAGTGTTGTGGTTGTGGGTGGGGAAGTCAACAATTTGTGAAAGATGCAGCTGTTCTTGAATCTCACTGGTGTCTAGTTCATTGAAATCCCCACAAACCACCAACTTGGCTGATGGAAATTGGAGTTTGAGATCATCACATGTATCGATGATGTGGTTGATTAGTGCGGGGCCGGTGGGTGAGCGTGGTGGGTGGTAGATCACACAGTAGATAATGGAGGCAGTGTGACGAGGGTGGGAGGGGGGATTAACTCTCACCCAGAGTGCTTCAATTCCCTCCAGGACCTCAATATCCAGGCGAGATGCACACAGCTGTTTCCCGGCGAAAATAGCTACTCCTCCCCCCCTCCTCTCTGTCCGAAGTTGGTGAAAGAGGTCGTAGTCTTGTATCACGCATATTTCTGGGGTGATTTGCCATGCTTCAGTAACTGCTACAATATCAGCACTAATTTGTTTAACTGTCACAATAAGTTCGTCGAGTTTATTGCACAAAGAGGTGACATTGGACAGTAGCAACGATGGGAGGTTATACCAAATACGGGGAACCTCAAAATGTGCGTATGGTTTCTTTACTGTCACTTTTTTAGGTTATTTTTTGTGTGTTTTTATGATAGGAATTCGCTTGGGGCCATTCCTACCTCCTCTCTGGCCACGATTGTGACATTTTTCAATTCTTTTAAACGCACTATAGTGTCTGAAGGTGGATATCCAGTCCCCTTTTTAAGTCTAATTAAGGAGGAGGCAGAGTAGCAAGGCGACATGGTTAATTATACTGAAATGTTCGTATTTCCTGTTTGCATGTCTAGTTCGTTTGGTAATTCACAATGACACTGTAAATTACACTTGCACTTATCATAAATAGATTGTTGACTTAAGGTAAAAATACGGCGATGGAGTCGAGGATGAACTGTGGTGAAGGTAAAGGTCACAAATCCGACCCGGGCGGCTACGAGAGCGCCTTAAGCAGGCGTCACACCATGCCGACTTGAGCCAAGACTGACCACGAACTTTAGTCGTGGTCAGGAGTGCCGACCTTCGGCGGAGAGCTTAAGGATTTTGGGGGGTGAGTTTTGGACGGGATTCAGTATGGATGGCCACGCCGCCTGACGGCGACCTGACGGGGTAGAGCGGCGCCCATGCAGGACTGAAGGTGAGACCTAGGTCGCCGCTGGAGTGCCGATCTGCGGCGTAGCGCGTTGACAACGACCCGACGAACGGCGTCGACAGGAGGTAGGGCGGCGTCAATATGCATTACTGTGCCGATGGACGGCGACCCCTTCACTATGGACGGCTGATTATTAACTGATTATTTTAGTTAATTCTGTTATTTTATTATTATTATTAATTTAATTATGTATTGAATGTTGTTATTTTTAATTTTTTCTGTAATTAATATACCTAATCTTATATTTTGATGGTTATTGATAATATATTTATTATTTAATTATTTAATGATGTCGTTTATTTATATATTGACCGTTAGGGCATCATTGGGTCGCTGCAAGCCGCCGCTGATCCCCGCAGGTTGTTATGGTGACGCCGCCTAACGCAGACCTCATTTATGGTGCCGTGTGCCGCCGCACTGATGCCTACCTTTTCCCGTCAAGCGCCGTCACACGCCATCGGCCTCCCGTCCCCTTCCCGTCCCATTTTTTGACCTCACTCCACGCCGACTTGATTTTCAATGTTGTGCATGTAGAACTTTTGAGGGGGTATGTGAAGACCCATCCCGACCTGTTTGTTATGTTGGCGACGGCCCATGATGCGCGGCGACGTAGACCAAGACTGTCCACGACCCTTAGGTCGCGGACAGTCTTGGCCTAAAATCGGCTAGGTGTGACGGGTACTTTAGAGCACGTCTTCACCTCACGGTATCAGGCGGCCACACACACACACACAGGTGTGTGTGTGTGTGTGTGTGTGTGTGTGTGTGTGTGTGTGTGTGTGTGTGTGCGTGTATGTGTGTGTGTGCGTGTGTGTGTGTGTGTGCGTGCGTGTATGTGTATGTGTGTGTGTGTGTGTTTGTGGGAAGGTATGTGTGTGTTTGTGGGAAGGTGTGTGTGTGTGCGCTTGTGTGGGTGGGTGGGTTGGTAGGGGGGAGGGGAATACTTTTGGCATGCAGAGGATGGCCTAGCACGGTGGTCATGCGCGGATCCCTTCCCCCCTTCCTTCCTCATCTCTCTCTCTCTCTCTCTCTCTCTCACACATAGCGGCGGAAATGGAAATGTCATAAATGCTTCTCCAGCAATTTATATAATACAAGGTTTATTGTGTTCAATTGTCATTCATATTCGACTCTAAGGCAGACATATTCACCGCTTGATAATTATAAAGCGCTGTGACAGGGTTTTCTGGCTATCATTAGACGATGTTGTTAGTTTAGGAAGGAATTGTGGAGTCAGAAGGATGATTGAGATACTTTTGACTCCTTTGATTGCTAGAGGGCCTTCCAAAAGTGAATACAATCGCATAATAATAGCCAAAATAAAGTGGCATAACTCATCTTATTCCTCAAGGAGTTAATACAGCACATTATAGGTTCGTCAAATAACATTTTCATAATTTTGCACTAAGAGAAGGAAGGGATGCAGCCAATCGTCACCATAATATGCGTGTACTGTACATTAGTTTAATACCCAACCTGTATATACACTCCAGGGATCCAAACATCCCAATTACGCCAGACCAATTTTGAATTATGACCAGCAAGACAGCTCAAATGATTTCCAACCCTTTGCCGACAGCCTATATGTCGTATTCAGGCCTCGTACCGAAATTCACTTCTGACATTTCTCTTCAATTATAATGGAGGGTGGTCTGACTATTGTAAAACTCTCTCGCTCTCGCTCTCGCTCTCGCTCTCGCTCTCGCTCTCGCTCTCGCTCTCGCTCTCGCTCTCGCTCTCGCTCTCGCTCTCGCTCTCTGGCTCTGGCTCTGGCTCTGGCTCTGGCTCTGGCTCTGGCTCTCTCTCTCTCTCTCTCTCTCTCTCTCTCTCTCTCAGCGTGTTTTCTGTAACTTGCTTAACACTTGTTAGACTTTATACTATTATAAGATTTTTTCCATGCAACAACTAGTAGTAGAGGGAATGAAGATTTGGAGAGACAGAAAAGAGCGAGGTACTTGGAGAAAAAGAGAGTGGTGAAGAGAGTAGTGAAGGAAAGTAAGAGAAGAGCAGATGAGGAATTTGGAAGGAATCTGATTGTAAAATGGAGGGGGTTTAAGAAACTGTTCTGGAAAGAAGTCGAGAATGTTAGGGAAGGTAGCAAGGGAAATAGTAAGGGTGTGAAAGATAAGAATGGGCGAGTGCTAGTCGAGAAGCAAGAGAGAGTAGAAAGATAGAGGGAGTATTTCAACGAATTGCTGAATGTAAGGAATGAAGCGCCAGCAAACATAGTTGGATGGGGTATCGGAGGGAGGAGAAGAAAAGTATTGGAGGAGGAGGTGGGGATCAGGAGATCAGAAGTGTGTGAAGCCATGAAAAGAGTGAAGTTGGGGAAAGCACCAGGAATAGATGGAGTGTGTGGGGAAATGCTGAGGTATGGTGGTGAGATAGTGATCGAATGGGTATGTAAAATGTGTAAATTAGCATGGGAGAAGGGGAGTGCACCTGATGATTGGAAGACAGGCATAATAGTCCCCTTATATAAGGGTAAAGGGGAAAGAGGAGTGTATGGTAACCACAGAGGAATATGTCTTCTAAGTGTAGTAAGGAAGGTGTGTAGTAGAGTAGTGATTGAGAGAGTGAGAGCGAGAACGGAGAAATGGATAGGTGACAAACAGGGCGGGTTTAGGAAGGGAAGAGGATGTGTAGATCAGATTTTTACCCTGATATGTGTTGTGGAGAAATATCTGGAGAAGCAACAAAAGCTGTATGTTGCCTTTATGGACTTGGAAAAGGCCTATGACAGAGTGGATAGAGAAGGTATGTGGAAAGTACTAAGAATTTACGGAGTAGATAGCAAGTTACTGAAAGCAGTGAAGAGCATGTATGAGAGTGCAAAGACGTCAGTACGTGCGGAGAATGAGCAGAGTGAGTTCTTTGATCTGAATGTTGGATTGAAACAGGGGTGTGTGATGTCCCTGTGGTTGTTTAATGTATATATGGATAGAGTCATGAAAGAAATACAAGGAAGAGCAGTGGATGTTGGTGTATCGCTGATAAGAGAGGGAAACGAATGGAAGCTACCTGTACTGCTGTTTGCTGATGATACAGTTCTGATGAGCGATAATGAATGGGAGTTGCAGGGTCTGGTAAATATGGTTGAAACAGTGTGCGAAAAACGGAATCTGAAATTAAATGTGGGGAAGAGCAAGGTTATGGTCTTCGAAAGTGGTGAAGCCACAGAGTGTGAGGTGAAGTTGAACGGTCAATCTAAAGAGATTGTCAGCTCATTTATGTGTGTGGGCAGTGTGCTGAATAAAGATGGGAGTATGGATGGAGAAGTGCGGGAGAGGGTGCAACAGGGGAAGAGGGTTGTAAGAACGCTGAAAGCAGTAACAAGAAATAGAGATGTCAGCATGGAAGTGAAGAAATCTTGCATGACAGTGTGGTAATCCCGACATTGACTTACTGAAGCGAAGCATGGACATTGGTGGAGAAACTCAGACCAAGAGTGAGAGGGGTGGAAATTAGTTACTTGAGAAGTGCGTGTGGAGTTACATGGAGGGATAGACAGACGAATGACGAAGTAAGAGGGAGGTGTGGTGTGGAGGTAGATGTGCTGGAAAGTGTGAAAAGGAACACCTTGAGATGGTTCAGCCATATGGAACGTATGGGAAGCAAGAGAATGACTAAGAGGGTGTACGAGTGAGGTGGAAGGACAGAGAGGGAGACGTTAACCGAGAGAAAGGTGGAAGGATGGAGTGAAGAAGTATATGAATGAATGCGGTGCTGGTTGGGAGGAGGGGCGTTGACTGACTGGGGACAGAGGTGCATGGGGGCGTTTCGTTCGTGGCCATCCCTTCAGGGATCACGGCGTCAGGCAATAGATAGATATATAGATATCAAAGTGCTCCCTCGACCTCCATCAAGCTTTAAAAAATACCCCTCAAAATCTACACCTAAATGCCAAGAAAGGTCTTAAAATTGACAAAGAAATGGGGCCGAAAGGCTTCAAAATCGCCAAACTAATGGGGCAAATATCTTAAATTATCAAAACTAAAGGGGCTAAAGATGAGAGAGTAGAGAGCCCAGAAAAAATAAAAACCTCCCCAGTCAATAACCCCACCCCGCCCCCCACCTCTCCCAGCGATAAATGGGGGGTGGGGGATTGAAGCCAGGAATTGAAGAGGCAACCCCAGGCACTTGGTGAAGAAGAGACTGGCCAACTTCGGACGCTTAGTGTATCTGCCAATCTCAATTACCAACAATGTTCTGTTTACCTTGTCCAATCACGCCATAGTAGTGCTAGGAGTAATTCATGATTGTTTGTTTGGTATCCTTGATTTGCTTACATTAGTCTCCTTATAAGAATGAGAGAGTAATTATGAAAATTACGTTGACATTGTTCTATCCAAAACGTCATTAAAACCCTCATATTTGTTTTAATTAATTGAATTCTGAATATGGCGCCAATGGTGAGAATTTTATTGATTTCTGCTCTTTAATGAGTCGTTAGGTTAAGTGGAAATTTTCACTTATGATTTTTTTTTTCTGGACAACCTTCTCCCTCATGTTTAGCGTCATTAGTTTTGAGATTTTAAGACGTTCGCCCCATTAGTTTGGCGATTTTAAGACTTTTCACCCCATTCCTTTATGAATCTTTAGACTCTTGCCATTTTATGTGTCAATTTTGTTCTTGCCGAGCGAAAGCGAGCCTGCAATTTAGGAGGAACCGGCCTTAGGCCAGGAAAGTTTTCTACCCTGCCTTTATCTCGACCAATATACGAGGCAGGAAGCACAACATAAACTTCTGTGGAAAGGAGCCTCTCTATTCTCGCCAATATGCTAAGTTCCGGCAAGATATTCTAAATTCGGGATTTTGCTGACAACCATATTGGCAAAACAAATCCACTTACGCTGTTGTATAGTGACCATAACAGTCTTCTATGGGGCTGGCCTTTGTACATTATGATAACTGATAAAGGCTACACTGGCAAATTTGAAGTCTTAATTGTATAACAAATATGCATTAACAGTATTCTTTGGTTTATCTATTCAAAATCCAACACATACACGTTTGAAAAACTTTTTCATTTATCTAAAAAGTCGTCAATGTACAGTCGTAGGTAAGAATTTTGGGGTAATCTTTGGAGACACGATTACGATTCATTGGCAAACAATTGTATTAAGCTGTTAAGAGACATATATAGTTTTTGGGATTCACAAGTTAATGTTCACTGTCTTATCTTTATTTGTACTTTATTTTATTTATATATATATATTTATTTTAGTCATTAAAGGTTGTTCAAGTATAATTATATGATCACGATACGATTGGATATTAAGATATCAACTCCTAGTTTAGATTGCGGAGATTGTAGACACCAATCAAGTAGGGCAATACCCAGGGGAGGCCTCATAGACATGTGATAGAGAGTTGCTGGAACTCCTGTTTCATTTATCTGGCTTCCCTCACTGTTTCTGATTGAGTCTCACCTACACAGAGTAATCCAGCTAGCGCTCACAAACACCTCCTCCTCCTATTCACTTTACTACACTAAACAAATACACCACACTTCTTTCCAATTTACACAAACAAATTATCATAAACACTTTTAAAAGAGTGACTATAACTCTTTCAACTTTCTTGGAGGCAATTGTTACAGGCAGCTTTACCTGCTGTCTCCTTCATACACATAAACAAAGGTTTATCCTTTTGTCTTAACTTGACAGAAAAATTAATCTCCTAGCGACTTAATTTATTAATAGCCAAATAACAAACCACTTAATTACCTTATTTCTTCGTATACACCAATAACCCATTATCATGATTGGAGTTCACAGAGCCGAAAGGATTCAAAACATTACCCAATACCTATGGGAGATGATATCTAAACTGAATTTCAGAGTATTGGCCTCAGTATCACGGGAGCTGACCGAAGATAGTGGAGGGAGAAAGGGAGATATTGCAGTATTGTCATCCCGTTCCAGATTACAATATTGTTTTGCCATCACAATATAGATGGATAAATTGATTAGATTGATTAGATAGATACAGTGGAGCGAGAGAGAGAGAGAGAGAGAGAGAGAGAGAGAGAGAGAGAGAGAGAGAGAGAGAGAGAGAGAGAAGGTGGTGGAGGTGAAGGGAGAGATATTGCAGTATTGCCATCAGGTTCCACACTCCCGATATTGTTTAGCCATCACCGCACGGGGATAAATATTACATTGTCGCTGTCTATGTCCAGAGAGGGGGGATGTCTCTATCGTCTGGGGTCGAAGAAGAAGGGATGGAAGAAGGGATGGAAGCGGATACACTGGTCAAACAGACCTTACGATCCAAGCGAGGTGGTCAGGACTTAATTCTATAGTTTATTCATCATAAGGTACGGAAGCGAAGCATGGACGTTGGTTGAGAGACTCAGACCAAGAGTGAGAGCAGTGGAAATGAATTACTTAAGGAGTGCGTGCGGAGTTACATGGAGGGATAGACAGACTAATGAGGAAGTAAGAAGGAAGTGTGGTGTGGAGGTAGATGTGCTGGAAAGTGTGAAAAGGAACAACTTGAGATGGTTCGGCCATATGGAACGTATGGAAAGCGAGAGAATGACTAAGAGGGTGTACGAGAGCGAGGTGGAGGGACAGAGAGGGAGAGGTAGACCGAATATGAGGTGGAAGGATGGAGTGAGGAAGTACATGAACGAGGGCGGTGCTGGTTGGGGGGGAGGGGCATCGACTGACTGGGAACAGAGGTGCATGGGGCGGTTCGTTCGTGGCCACCCCTTCGGGGATCACGGCGTCAGGAAATAGATAGATAGATAGAAGGTAGGCCTAAAATCTGGACCACTAACCTCTGTAATTCTCATAAACGACTAGGGTAATGCAGCTAATATTTCTACCGTTTGGGAAGAGTCAGCAATGAAATATATGTGGAAATCTACAGCCCATTTGCTCTAGCCCTTTCTGAGTTACAGAGGTTGGGGGTCACAGTTTTTGGCCTACCTTTTATGAATGGAATATAGTAGAGATAGCTTAACCACTCCGGAAGGAGAGTGGATGAAAAGAACAGCTCAGCGAGAGAGAGATAGAGAGAGTGTGAGTGAGAATGTGAGGGTGAGGATAAGAGTGAGAGAGTGCGTGTGAGAGAGAGAGAGAGAGTGAGTGAGTGTGTGTGTGTAAGAGAGGATGAGCTAGGTAAAACAGTGCCGGCACCGATCACTATGGCACTCTCGGCTTGGTAAAACAGTGCCGGCACCGATCGCTATGGCACCCTCGGCTTGGTAAAACAGTGCCGGCACCGATCACTATGGCACCCTCGGCTTGGTAAAACAGTGCCGGCACCGATCACTATGGCACCCTCGGCTTGGTATAACAGTGCCGGCACCGATCACTATGGCACCCTCGGCTTGGTATAACAGTGCCGGCACCGATCACTATGGCACCCTCGGCTTGGTAAAACAGTGCCGGCACCGATCACTATGGCACCCTCGGCTTGGTATAACAGTGCCGGCACCGATCACTATGGCACCCTCGGGTAGGTAAAACAGTGCCGGCACCGATCACTATGGCTCCCTCGGCTTGGCATAACAGTGCCGGCACCGATCACTATGGCACCCTCGGCTTGGTAAAACAGTGCCGGCACCGATCACTATGGCACCCTCGGCTTGGTATAACAGTGCCGGCATCTTATAGTTCACACTCTTTATCGCATTTATCTTTTTCCTACTCTCTTCTGTTTCTACTCGCTCCTACTTTATATTACTGTTATTACATACTGTATATAAGTAATAGGTTAACTGTATGCAGACTGCGCTAGGTTAGGTTAGTTTGATAGCTAGGTTACATTATATTGCTTACATTTATGCATTGCAGTTTGGCACAGTTTAGAGTAAAGCAGAATAAATACAATTATGTTAGTATAACTCTACAACTCTATAGAAAAGGAATAATTTGGATTAGATTGCACATTTGTTACATCTACATAAATACTGTACGTAATATGTTATTGAAACTATAGTAATTCACTATGGCAAGTCTAGAAATCAGGACGTCACCCTCTCATAGCGTAAAGCCTTGAGAAATCGAGCTGATATTTTTACCATTTGGGAAGAGTCAACCAGTAAATGGATGTGGAATTTAATAACCCGTTTGCTATAGCACTCCCTGAGTTACAAGATCGTCGGGGACACACTATTCAAACAAGCCTATTCATTATAATTAGGCCAAAATCATGACCCCTAACCTAAAAGAACCCATAACAGGCTAGAGAAAATGGGCTATAAATTCCCACACCTACTTCCTGGTTGACTCTTTCCAAATGGTAGGAATAACAGGTCCATTACTGAAGTCGGCTTTGAGTTATGAGAGGTCGGGGTAGGGATTTCTGACCTACTTAAAATGAACAAGGTATAGTCAAGATGAATAGGATGTAGGATAGGTTCATTTCGGTTACGGTAAAAGAGTGAAGGAATAGGATGAGGGAATGGGAGTAACAGTGTACAGTGGAGTGGAGGAAAAGGAGGAAGAAGAAGAGCAGGCGGAAGAAGAAGGAGGAGGAAAGGGAGGAAGAAGAAAACTAAGAGGAAATAGAGGTGGAAGAAGAAGAAGACGAGGAGGAAGACGAGAAGGAAGAAGAGGAGAAAGAAAGAAGAAGAGGAGGAAGAAGAACAGGATGAAGAAAAAGATAAGGAAGAAGAAGAAAAAAGGAGGAACAAGAAGAACAGGAAGAAGATCATAAGGAGGAAGAAGAGAAGGAGGAAGAAGAACATAAGGAGGAAGAAGAGGAGGAAGAAGAACATAAGGAGGAAGAAGAGGAGGAAGAAGATAAGGCGAAAGAAAAAGGAGGACGGAGAAGAGAATGAGGAAGAAGAAGATAAGGGGGAAGAAGAAGGAGGAAGAAAAAAAGAAGGAGGAATAAGAAGGAGGAAGAAGAAGAGAAGGAGGAAGAAGAATACAAAGGAATACAAAGGAGAACAAACTGCAACAGACCTATTGGTCCTTACGGGGCAGTTTGGATATCTAAAACTACTAATCTACTGACTACGAGGTAGAGAAAAGGATAGCAAAGAAGAAGGCTCCTCCCCACCCACCACTCCCTCCAGCTAATGCTGGCATGGAAACAGATAGGAAAAATACCATGCAGTATTGAAAAACTGACACGGAAATTCGGACAGGACAGGGAGAAAAAAGAAGTTGATTTGTAATCTAAGCTAACTCTATTTACTACAATTCTGAAAGGGAACAGATGTATGAAAATGAATATACATTGCGGTATGCGTTGACATTTCGTTGCGCGTTATTCTGAAAGAAACTGTGTTAATCGGGGGTTATTTGCCATGTGTTTATCCAGATGGTTCTTAAATGTTTCGACAGTATTACAGTTTACAATGTTCGAGGGTAGTCTGTTCCAATTATTCACAACGCGGTTGAAGAAGAAATGCTTCGCCTCGTGAGAATGAAAACGCTTGCCTATAATCTTATAACCATTGTTTCTCGTGTTTGCTTGATTGATCGTAAATAATTCGCTTACATTTAGGTTGCTGAATCCCTTGAAGATTTTGAACACCTCTATTAGGTCACCTCTCATTCTGCGCTTTGTTAAGCTAAACAAATTTAGTTCTTTTAAGCGCTCTTCGTACGGTTTATTACGCAATCTAGGTATAATTTTAGTGACTGCGTTGCACCCTTTCAAGTTTATTTATGTCCTTTCGGTAGTACGGTGACCAGAATTGCACGCAGTATTCGAGATGGGGACGCACCAATGAGTTGAATAGAGTAAGTATGATTTTTTCTGATTTGAATTTGAATGTTCTGCCGATGAAACCCACCAATTTATTAGCAGTTTTTATTACCTCTGTACACTGTTTACTCGGCTTCAGGTCACTTGATATTATAACTCCCAGATCCTTTTCATTATTTGTATTTGATAGTTGAATGTTGTTCATTGAGTAATCTTTTTTAGCGTTGTTACTACCGATGTGTAATACTTTGCATTTTTCTATGTTGAATTTCATTTGCCATTTTTCTGAAAGTGTCTAGGTCACCTTGTAGTTTTTGCCAATGTACTGTTGAGGTTACTTTATTAGTAATTTTTGTATCGTCAGCAAATTTCGAAATTTTGCATTCTATTCCTTCGTCTAAGTCGTTTATGTAAATTATAAAAAGAATAGGACCTAATACCGAACCCTGGGGAACGCCACTATTTACTTTGCACCAATCTGATTCTTCACCATTTATTACAACTCGTTGTTTACGGTCTGAGAGCCAATTTTCGAGCCATTTCAGAGTTTTTCCTGTTATGCCATGAGCTTTTATTTTGTCAATTAGTCTCTTGTGGGGTACGGTATCGAAAGCTTTCTGAAAATCGAGATATATTATATCAACTGCTCTATCCTTATCATATGATTGTAAACATCATTGAAGAAGTCGAGTAAGTTTGTTAAGCATGAACGTTTATTTCTAAAACCGTGCTGAGAATTTTATTAAATAATTTTCTTCCAAATGTTTTACTATTTTGTCCCTTATAATGGTTTCCATTAATTTGCCCGTTACCGATGTTAAGCTAATTGGTCGATAATTGCCGGGAGAGGACTTATTTCCTTTTTTGTATATGGGTGTCACGTTAGCTAGTTTACATTCGTTTGGAACTATCCCAACATTCAATGATTTGTTGAACAGATTTGCGAGTGGGTTTAATAATTCGTGTTTTGCTTCTTTTAGAATCCTTGGGGAGGAGAAGGAAGAAGGAAGAAGGAGAAAGAAGAAGAGAAGGAGGAAGAAGAAGAGAAGGAAGAAGAAGGAGAAAGATGAAGAGAAGGAGGAAGAAGAAGAGAAGGAGGAAGAAGAAGAGAAGGAAGAAGAAGGAGAAAGAAGAAGAGAAGGAGGAAGAAGAAGAAGGAGGTCCTGTAGGAAGAAGAAGAAGGAGGTCCTGTAGGAAGAAGAAGAAGGAGGTCCTGTAGCAAGAACAAGTGTGGCCATCTTTTTCTTTGGACGCCATTGTGGTACCTCAATGATCAAACAACGAGGTGTTATCTTATTTTTGATCATGTACACTGTATATCCAAAGACCAAACTATACTGTATATCCTGTGCCGATATTACCTAATGTTTAGTATGGGTATGGAAATATTGGAGTGAACAAAATAGAAGGATGGAGAAGAGGGAGGAAGAAGAAGAAAAAGAAGAAGAGCGAAAGGAAACAAGAGGAAGAAGAGAAGGATGAATGAGATAATGAGGAAGAAGGAGGACGAAGAAAAGGAGGAAGAAGAGAAAAAGGAAGATTAGGTATAATAGAAGGGGGAAGAAGAAAGAGGAGCAAGAAGAGAAGGCGGAAGAAGAGAAGGAGGAAGAAAAGAAGAGGAAGAAGATAAGGAGGAAGAGAAGGAGGAAGAAGAGAAGAGAAAGAAGAGGAGGACGAAGAGAAGGCGGAAGAAGAGAAGAGAAAGAAGAGGAGGAAGAAGAGAAGGCGGAAGAAGAGGAGGAAGAAGAGAAGGGGAAGAAGAGAAGGGGAAGAAGAGAAGGAGGAAGAATAAGAGGAGGAAGAATAGAAGGAGGAAGAAGAAGGAAGAAGAAGAGAAGGAGGAAGAAGAGAAGGAGGAAGAAGATAAATAGGAAAAAGAGGAGGAAGAAAAGAAGGAGGAAAAAGGAAGAAGAAGGAAGAAGAGAAGGAGGAAGATGAGAAGGAGGCAGAAGAGAAGGAGGAAGAGTAGGAGGAAGAAGAAGAGAAGGAGGAAGGAGGAAAAAGAAGAGAAGGTGGTAGAGAAGAAGGAGAAGAAGAGAAGGAGGAAGAAGAGAAGGAGGAAGACGAGAAGGGGGAAGAGAAGGGGGAAGAAGAGAAGGAGGAAGAAGAGAAGGAGGAAGAAGAGAAGGAGGAAGATGAGAAGGAGGCAGAAGAGAAGGAGGAAGAGAAGGAGGAAGAAGAAGAGAAGGAGGAAGGAGGAAAAAGAAGAGAAGGTGGTAGAATAGAAGGAGGAAGAAGAGAAGGAGGAAAAAGAGAAGGAGGAAGACGAAAAGGGGGAAGAGAAGGAGGAAGAAGAGAAGGAGGAAGAAGAGAAGGAGGAAGAAGAGAAGGAGGAAGACGAGAAGGGGGAAGAAGAGAAGGAGGAAGAAGAGAAGGAGGAACATGGAGGAAGAAGAAGAGAAAGAGGAATAATGAGGAAGAAAGAGAAAGAGGAATAAGAGAAAGAGGAAGAAGAGAAAGAGGACGAAACAAGAGGAAGAAGAGAAGGAGGAAGAAGAAAAGGAAGAAGATTAGGAAGAAAAGGAAGAAGAGGAGGTCACCGTAATGTCAGAACTTAGCCAATGTCTGCTCTAGTGGAGTAAGGGTAGGAGGCAGAGAAACAAAGACAATATGCAAATGTAATTACTGGGAAAATATAGTCTTGGCTGATCAAGGGGGAGGAGGATTTTCTGGACCCACTTCATGGTTAACCCCATTAGTTTTGAGATTATAAGACATTTACCCAACCAGTATGGCGATTTTAAGACCTTTTTTCGTGTCATAATGTTCTAAACAAAAACAAATATATATAATAAAAAACTCTGTCTCGGCAAGGGTAATTATTTATTTATTTATTTATTTTTCAAAGCTTGATGGAGGTCTAGGGAGGAAATAAATATTAATGAATATAATTATAATTAAATGGGTGTATGAATACATATATTAACCAATATATAAAAATCTCCCCTTCATTTCCGTGTTGACAAAGGACCCAAAGAGCCTCAACGGGGGTGGAAATAAACCCTCGGAGTGGCCGGCCCCCTTGACAGTGATAACCCTAACTGAGATCACGGGATTCACAAACTTTGTAAGAGGGAGGGGGGGGGGGGGGGGGGGCCTGGCTTTGGGGAAGACTAAACAAAAAAAGAATCTCCCCAGACCTCTCTCTCTCTTTCATGCTTGAAGGGTCAAGCATAAGGAAGAGAGAGAGAGACGTATAAGAAAAACAAAAATCCAGACGCTCCTTTCAAGTTCAAATTTGATAATTTTTCGATAGAAAAATGATGCCAGAATAAGTGTGCTTAAAACTAATGGGGTGAAACAGGGGTAAAACCAAAATGCCCAACCCCCAAGTTAGATTGCTTTAACTTGGCTGTGCAAAAAAATATAAACACAATACAAAACTTTAACCAGTTTCGCTTAAATTGCAGGCTGGCTATTGCTCGCTCAGAATACATCGACACCTAAAAACGGCGAATAATTGCCAAAGTAATGGGGTAACACAGGGGAGAACCAAAAAGGCTACCTTCAGCATACGTAGCGTTAAGGGGGTAGTGTTTGGTTTTTGGCCTATACATTTATATATTAATGTATTTCTGAGTTTCCTCGCTAGACCTCCATCAAGCTTAACAAAATAAACACCCCATACACCCCCTTTCAAGATAAATTTGTAAATTTGTCGGTAGAAAATGTCCCGGCCGAAGGCCAGTTCCTTCTAAAATTACAGGCTCGCTTACGTTCACCAGGACAAAAATCGACATCTAAGTGGCACGAAAAATGTAAATATTGACAAATAAATGGGGCGAAAGGTCTCAAAATCGCCAAACTAATGGAACGAACGTCTTAAAATCTCAGAACAAATATGCTAAGCATGAGGGAGAAGGGGGTCCAGTATAAGCGAGTACTACCCCCTTAACTCTGCTAGCAATATGTCCGTGTGGTGGCCAGCCGGGCCCCTGGACAATAATAACCCCAACTGTGTAAGGGGGGAGGAGGAGGAGGGGAGGTGTGGTGGTGGAGGGAGGGGAGGGGCAAGGAGTGGTATATGTCCGTGTGGTGGCCAGCCGGGCCCCTGGACAATAATAACCCCAACTGTGTAAGGGGGGAGGAGGAGGAGGGGAGGTGTGGTGGTGGAGGGAGGGGAGGGGAGGAGTGGTATATGAGAGGTGGTGGGGAGGAGGAGGGTAGGTGTGGTGGTGAAGGGAGGGGAGGGAGGAGTGGTATATGAGAGGTGGTGGGGAGGAGGAGGGTAGGTGTGGTGGTGGAGGGAGGGGAGGGGAGGAGTGGTATATGAGAGGTGGTGGGGAGGAGGAGGGTAGGTGTTAGTGGTGGAGGGAGGGAGGGGAGGAGTGGTATATGAGGTGGTGGGGAGGAGGAGGGTGTGTGGTGGTGGAGGGAGGAGGGGAGGGGTGGTATATGAGGTGGTGGGGAGGAGGAGGGGAGGTGTAGTGGTGGAAGGAGGGGAGGGGCAAGGAGTGGTATATGAGAGGTGGTTGGGGAGGAGGAGGGGAGGTGTGGTGGTGGAGGGAGGGGCAAGGAGTGGTATATGAGGTGGTGGGGAGGAGGAGGGAGGTGTGGTGGTGGAGGGAGGGGCAGGGAGTGGTATAGGAGAGGTGGTTGCCGGGTGGGGGAGGAGGAGGGGAGGTGTGGTGGTGGAGGGAGGGGTGGGGGAAGGAGTGGTATATGAGAGGGTGGTTGGGGAGGAGGAGGGGAGAGGTGGTGGGGGGGAAGGGGGAAGGAGTGGTATATGAGGTGGTTGGGGAGCTTCGGTAGGGAAGAGGGGGAAGGAAAACATGTGGTGGAAAGGGGGGGGGGGGGGGGGGGGGGAGAAGGAGTGGTTGAGGACCTTCGAGGGGGATGAGAAGGGAGGTATTAAGGGGGGAGGGGGGACTGGTTTATAAAGGATGGTTGGGGAGTGTCAGGAAAAAAAAAAGAGTATCGAGGAGGGGGAGTAGGTGTTGGGGATAGGTCAAGAAAGAAATGGGGTGGAGGTGAGGGGGAGGGGGTGGAGGAGAAGGAGGGTGTTGGGAATAGGTCATGAAAGAAGGGGGTAGTATGGGAGGAAGAGGAGAGGGAGGGGAGGACAAGAATGGAACCTAAATCTCCATCAATAGAAATAATAGTGGAATGGGATGGAGGAGGAGAAGGGGATGCAGAGCCAGGATGTGGATCTCTTAAGATATGTACACATATAGCCATTTTGGAAATTTCATTCTAGAGAGGGCTTTGTTGACACTTTTCAGATATTTTGTAAGGCGTACAGGATAAATTGGAGATGAGATCATGAATTTTTCCAATAACAACGGAGAGAGAGAGAGAGAGAGGCACACACACACAGACAATGGATGAAGGTTGCGTGGGAAGAAAAGCAAGAAGGGGGGACGAAGGTGGTGGTGAGATGGGGGAGGGGGAGGGGGGTCGCTGGACGAGATGAAAACTGGATTTAGTAAGAGATTAAGAGTTTGGGTGGTGTCAAAGTTTGGGGACCTGAGGACGAGGAAGTGCAAAAGATAGAGAGAGAATAGAAAAGTGTGATCACTAGAAAAAGAAGATAGATAAAACAAATAGGAAAAACAGACAAAGAGAGAGATGGACGAGAAAGATAAAACCAATAGAGAGCATAGGAAAAGGATGAGAATTAGAAGAAGAGGATAGAGAACGAAAGAAAAGGAAGAACAGATGCAGAGAGAAATGGACAATAATAGAAGAGGATAAGGAGAAAGATAAAACAATAGAGAGAAGAGGAAAAGGATGAGAACTTGAATAAGAAGATAGAGAAAGAAGAAGAAAGGAAGAACAGATACAGAGAGGGATGGAAAAGAATATAAGAGGGGAAGGAGAAAGAATAAAAGATAGAGAACATAGGAGAGGATGAGAACTAGAAGAAGAAGATAGATAAATAAGGAAAAGGACGAACATATAAAGAGAGGGATGGACGAGAATAGAAAAGGAGGAAAAAGAATACTACAAGATAGGGAGCATAGAAAAGGATGGGAACAAGAAGAAGACATATAACAAAGGAAAAGGAACAACAGATAACGAGAGAGATGGGCGAGAATAGGAGAGGAGGAAGAGATGAGACAGAGAAAGAGAGGAGGAGGGAGGAAGAGAGAAAAATCGTAAGAGAAAGAAGATGAGATAGTGAGAGGAGAAGGAATACAAGGAACAAATTAAAGGAAATATGGGAAAATTAAATGAAGACAATTAAAGATATGGAGGAAGCTGAAATGTACAGCATATATTGAGTCCAAGAATATATTTTATTTTTGGCTCTTAGATAAAACATTAATATTAAATTTGTTTGTTTTGAGCTTTCTCACTCTTTAAGAATAGGTTGCGTGGTAAACATATGCTGCTTAACCCCTTCTGTGCCGGCGACGTCTTTTTAATTATATTATAACTATATTTAGACGATTTTGTGCAGTTTCAGAAGGATTTGTGGTAGTCAAAAAGGTGAAGGTAGATAGTTCGAAACCTGGTCATTACTGGAGGCCCTTTTTAAACTGAATAAAATCGTCTAATAGTAGCCAGCTTAAAGTTAAAAGGACGGCACCGGTACTGAAAGTGTTAGAATAGAACTGATTGAACTCCGTCCTCCTGTGGTCTACTTCCGAATCCTTATCAATACTTATCGGTAAATAGAAGTGAACACAACAACTAAAATATCCTAAGCAACATTTACAACAAAAAAGGACAACAATTGATGGCAGAGTTAACTAAGGCTTTGATATGAACCGCATTTAATATTATATTTAATAATATATTATATAATATCAAACCGGGTATATATTATGATATATAAATTGAGTTCTATATTTAATAAAGGTTAATTGACAAGAGGTTGGGGTATAGATCATGTAGTATGAGAGATCAACCATATTTCACCTTGGATGCCATCTTGGTGTCGTAATTATCAAACATCGGGGTATTATTGCATTTTTGATCATGTGGAATTTTGATCCAAGACCAGTTTATACTCTATATCCTGACCTGAATGAACCTGTTTGCATGTACAGAGAGGCTGAGTGTAAAGAGTTTTTATTTGTAATTATGTATTAATTGATTTATTTATTTTTATTTTGTATATTTTGTCTCAACCTCAGGACTCAAATATGTGCAGTAGCCTGTAACTGTTGCTAGGCTCCAAGACTATCGATTGAAGCTTCGAGGTGGTGGGTGCTTCATATGTGTCGCACTAGATGGTGGTCACAGTGGAGTTTCAAGGTGTTGGTTGCTTCCCTTTTGCCACACTAAATGACGACACCATATTTATACACGTGGCACCAATATGGCGGAAGTGTCCCGATCTCTGTTTCTATAGGGTATCTGGTGTAGGTGTGGGCAAGAGGTTAATTTAGGTGGGTCAGAGAGGAAGCTGAGGGGAAAAGTGGAGGGAATTGGCAGAGTAATGACTTAATTGACAGGCTGGTGGTTGGGGTGTTGAGGGGTGAGGGTGAAGGGGAGAGAGTGAGGGTGATGGTTGGGATGTTGAGGGCGAAGGGGAGAGGGTGAGGGATGATGGTTGGAGTGTTGAGGGCTGGGGTGAGGGTGAGGGGTGTTGGTTGGAGTGTTGAGGAGTGGGGAGAGGGTGAGGGTGGAGTGTTGAGGGCTGGGGTGAGGTGAGGGTGATGGTTGGAGTGTTGTGGGGTGGGGTGAGGGTGAGGGGTGATGGTTGGAGTGTTGAGGGCTGGGGTGAGGGTGAGGGGTGATGGTTGGAGTGTTGAGGGCTGGGGTGAGGGTGAAGGGGTGATGGTTGGAGTGTTGAGGCCTGGGGAGAGGGTAAGGGGTGATGGTTGGAGTGTTGAGGGCTGTGGTGAGGGTGAGGGGTGATGGTTGGAGTGTTGAGGGCTGGGGAGAGGGTGAGGGGTGATGGTTGGAGTGTTGAGGGCTGGGGTGAGGGTGAGGGGTGATGGTTGGAGTGTTGAGGGCTGGGGAGAGGGTGAGGGGTGATGGTTGGAGTGTTGAGGGCTGGGGAGGGGGGTGATGGTTGGAGTGTTGAGGGCTGGGGTGAGGGTGAGGGGTGATGGTTGGAGTGTTGAGGGCTGGGGAGGGTGAGGGTGATGGTTGGAGTGTTGAGGGCTGGGGTGAGGTGAGGGGTGATGGTGGGAGTGTTGAGGGCTGGGGAGAGGGTGAGGGGTGATGGTTGGAGTGTTCAGGGTGGGTGAGGGTAAGGGGTGATGGTTGGAGTGTTGTGGACTGTGGTGAGGGTGAGGGGTGATGGTTGGAGTGTTGAGGGCTGGGGAGGGGGGTGATGGTGGGAGTGTTGAGGGCTGGGGTGAGGGGTGATGGTTGGAGTGTTGAGGGCTGGGGTGAGGGGTGATGGTTGGAGTGTTGAGGGCTGGGGTGAGGGGTGATGGTTGGAGTGTGAGGGCTGGGGTGAGGGTGAGGGGTGATGGTTGGAGTGTTGAGGGCTGGGAGAGGGTGAGGGGTGATGGTTGGAGTGTGAGGGCTGGGTGAGGGTGAGGGGTGATGGTTGGAGTGTTGAGGGCTGGGGGTGAGGGTGAGGGTGAGGGTTGGAGTGTTGAGGGCTGGGGTGAGGGGTGATGGTTGGAGTGTTGAGGGCTGGGGTGAGGGTGAGGGGTGATGGTTGGAGTGTTGAGGGCTGGGGTGAGGGTGAGGTGTGATGGTTGGAGTGTTGAGGGCAGGGGTGAGGGTGAGGTGTGATGGTTGGAGTGTTGAGGGCTGGGGAGAGGGTGAGGGGTAATGGTTGGAGTGTTGAGGGCTGGGGAGAGGGTGAGGGGTGATAGTTGGAGTGTTGAGGGCTGGGTGAGGGGGAGGGGTGATGGTTGGAGTGTTGAGGGCTGGGGTGAGGGTGAAGGGGTGATGGTTGGAGTGTTGAGGGCTGGGTGGGGGTGATGGTTGGAGTGTTGAGGGCTGGTGAGGGTGAGGGGTGATGGTTGGAGTGTTGAGGGCTGGGGAGGGGTGAGGGGTGATGGTTGGAGTGTTGAGGGCTGGGGTGAGGGTGAAGTGAGGTGATGGAGTGTTGAGGGCTGGGAGGGGTGATGGTTGGAGTGTTGAGGGCTGTGGTGAGGGGTGATGGTTGGAGTGTTGAGGGCTGGGTGAGGGTGAGGGGTGGTTGGAGTGTTGAGGGCTGAGGGTGAGGGTGATGGTTGGAGGTGAGCTGGGGTGAGGGTGATGGTTGGAGGTACGAGTGTTGAGAGCAGGGGTATGGGTGGGAGGGTTCTGATTGGGGTGTTAAGAGCTGGGGTAAGGGTGAGGCTGGTGATTGGGGTGTTTAGAGCTGGGTAGAAGGTGTGGGTCGGAGTGTCGAGAGCTGAGGTGCAGGTGAAAGAGAAACGTGAAGGGATAAAAGGTGATAGTCAGGGTGTTGAGAGCAGGGGTGAGGGTGATCGTATATCTGTATGTATGTTCTTTGAAGCTAACCTAACCTACCTACTCACCCAACATTCTGGCGAACGTCTTATCTCTCTCACGACCATATGACGCAGAGGTTGCCAGATTAGCAATAATAAATAAAATTCTCTCACTCTTATAATTACATCTCCAAAATTAGGTTTCTGCCCACAGCTAACTCAAAGACAACTGCAGAGGTTAAAGTAAATCAACTAAAGGTTTCTAAATATCCCTGATGGTAACAACGGCTTTAAAGTATCCCTAATAGGCTCAAAATTGCGTCAAGAACGTGAGAGGGTTAACATGAACATTGTCCCAGGTTGCAGGACTTTATTGAGACTTCAACTCCTTATATGTCTCACCTATAGGTTATTTTGTCCAGCTACCGTAATGTCACCATCTTGATTACAGAGCTATTACTATTTCTAAAAGCGAATATGGGGATGATTATGAAAATTTATCAATAATATGACACACACACATAGTAGTTTCATAGTTTTATATTAATCATGAAATATCAGATGCTAAATATTAACTTTACCATTCCTACATATTCCTCTCTAAATTCCCGTTCCTTTCTTCTCCACGGAATTTCGGTGCGAGTATCCTAGGTTCGAGTCCTTGGAGTGCAACATGTATTTGTTGATTTCATTAATTGAGTTTAGAAGTAAAGTTGGTTGGTGAAAAAATATGAATTATGTGGTAGCCATGTCAACCTTACTCCTCCTAACATACAATTCATCCTTGTCTCATAAACCAGACCAACAACAAGACAAATGTAAATGCTTCCAGACAAAATACATCTCTCGCTTGGCAACGTTAATGAAAAAAGGTAATTTATGACTGAAAAGAAAGAAAAGCACTCTGTTTACTTAACCTGTCTTGCTAAATGCTGCTCATAATTCTCAGCTCCAACCCCCGACCCTTACAGAGAACCTCCTCCCCCCATGTTTTTGTATTCTATCTCTCTCTCTCTACGTGCGTGAACCCAAGTAGAAGAGTTCTGCGACAGAGTCCCAAATCGACGAAAAAGATTTTGCATCCCAGGAGCTGGACTGGACGACATTGTGGAAGCCTTCGAAGATACCACAAAGGATGCACACGAAAATACCCTTTTTGTCATCCATGCTGGTTCAAATGACATCATGCGCACCAGATCCTTAGAGTTGATGGAGAAATATCGCAAGATGATCCAGCACTACAAAAACAAGTCAAGGAATATCATCATCTCAGGCATTCTCCCCAAGATCGACGCACCTGACAAATTCTACGACAAGGCCTTCAGCACAAATAGCCGACTAAAATATTTGTGTCTGAAGGAAGAAATTGAATTCATCAACCTCTGGGGTAATTTCTATAACCAGCCTACTCTGTTCCGCAAGGATGGCACTCATCTAAACCCTGTGGGTTCAGCACGCATGGGTCGTCTCCTACACAAAGCAGTCTGCAGCCATGGATCAAAAAACGGCATCCGAGAAAAAGCAGCAGTGACATTAATCATCCAACGCCAAGCAAAAAACAGAGGCAACCGAGGACCACCAGCGATAAGGACCGAACACAGGGAGGACTGAGGACAGCCATGAACATACATGAAGATCCGACTAGAACCAACAATACTATTAAAGAGCGTTCCTTCCGTGAGTTCTAAAATAACAAATGTAAAGGTTTTCTATGCAAACGCTCGTAGCATACGCAATAAATTTTCAGATTTAGAGGAGCTAGTGTTTACAGAAAATTATGATGTGATTGGCATAACAGAATCTTGGCTCAATACAGAAGATAGAGACTTTTTAGCAGAGTATTCACTTCCCGGTTATGTAATGTTTGAGAAAAGTCGAATAAATCGAAATGGAGGTGGCGTTTTACTTTATATCAAAGAAATTCTTAACCCTACCCTCTTGTCAAAACCTCAAATTGTGAATGTCGACTCATCTTTTGTGCTAATAAAGAATAATAAAGGTACAAAAATAATACTTGCGTTAATATACAGACCTCCAGCTCAATCAGTGCAAACTGATGGGAGGTGTGGTGGAGTGGTCTTGCCACTGGCCTGGTAATCCAAAGGTCCCGGGTTCAAATCCCGATGTACCAATGGGAAGATATTATTGGGATGGAATTTGTGCTGTACCTAGTATCAGTGCATTACCACAAAGCCCACCGAAACGTCAATAAAATACCCTCATTGTTCCCTGATTAAATAGCACTGTATGAATATTCCCATATTCAAAATATGCTATAGGGGTGCAATGCCTGGTGAGTTATCTGCTCAACAGGTGGCGTTGTGTGTGTGTAAGTGTGAGAGTCCGAGTGTAGGGGGTGAGACAGTGAAGCACGGGAACGAGGTGGCTTCAGAGATGGGGTCGTTTCGGGCCATGAGTGAGCACCGTGCCTCATGTGAAGGCAGGATGGCAGGTGCTCGTTGTACTCTATGTGCTTCACATGTCTCACTCCCTAGACTGGAACAAGACCTCACAGGCTTCACTGTTCATTGTAAAGCGGTGAATGTTAAGGCTCTCAGCCTATGCCCGAGAGGAAGTAAGTTGGAATATATAAAAAAAAAATAAAAAATAAAAAAATAAATAAAAAAAAAAATGACCGAGAAATTTACGAACAAATTGCAGATGTAAGTAACTCACAAGATACCGTAATTTTGGGAGACAATAATTTACCTGTGACCAAGTGGGGCGATACTCTTACTTCACACTCCGGACATGACTTGTATACGAACTTGCAAGAGAGTTCGCTTTATCAATTTGTTCGAACACCGACCCGTGGTAATAACGTTCTTGACATTGTACTTGCAACAAAAGAAGAATTAATAGAGAATTTGAATGTTGGTGATGAATTCTGTAACAGCGACCATCGTACGATAACTTTCACTTTAAACTTTACTAGTAACAAACCAAATAGTAGCATCGAAAAAGTCCCTAATTTCAAGAAAGCAAACTTCCATAAACTTAGAGCTATGTTTAAAGAAACTGACTGGAGCTTGTTAATTAACAATAACGACATAAATACATCTTGGAAGTTATTCGAAACCACTTCCCTAAAAGCAGTGCAAGACTGCATACTATCGAAAATACGGCGTCCAGGCCATTATAATAAGCCCAAATGGTGGAATAAAGATATTTCAAACTGCCTGCTTGCTAACAAATTTGCTAATGATAGATTAAAATCCTCACAAAATGACGAAAAACGGGTGAAATTTGTAGAGCTACGACGCAAAGCCAAAAAGTTAATTAAGCAAAGTAAAAAGACCTTAGAGTTACATATTGCGAATCAAAGTAAAACAAACCCGAAAGAATTCTATAGTTATATCAGAAAGAAAAAAGTAGTTACTTCAACTGTTGGACCGTTAGTCGATGAAAATGGAGAATACAGTGTACACCAAAGACGAAGTACAAATGAGTAATGCCCTCAATACCTTCTTTGCATCAGTTTTTACAACAGAAGACCTCAGTGATATCCCTACACCATCGCCGATTCAGATTGATAATTCAGATGTTCTAAGCAATATCACCGTTACAGAGAGAGAAGTATTGAATTGTTTAGATAAACTCAAGGTAAATAAAACGCCTGGACCTGATACAATCTCGCCTAGAGTTCTAAAGGAAGCTAAGGATGAGCTCTCCAAATCACTGACATTATTATTCAATAAATCCTTGCAGTCTGGAACTATGCCTGATCAGTGGAAGATAGCCAACGTAACACCGATATTAAAAAAAGGCAGCAAATCCCTACCCAGTAACTATCGTCCAATTAGCTTAACCTCAGTTGTATGTAAAATGCTAGAAACGGTCATATAGACAGACTCGTAAATCACTTATAGGAAAATAACATACTTAAAGATACTCAACACGGCTTTCGTAAAAAACGTTCCTGTTTAACAAACCTCTTAGACTTCTTCCACGATATCCTCAACCTCTACGATGAGAGTAAAGCTGTAGATATTTTATACTTTGATTTTCAAAAGGCCTTTGACAAAGTTCCCCACAAACGTTTACTGCTAAAACTAAAAGCGCATGGAATACAAGAGGTGTGTTGAAATGGATAGAAAATTGGCTCAGCGACAGAAAGCAAAGAGTAGTCATAAACGGTAAGGCATCTAAATGGACCAATGTAAGTAGCGGGGTACCCCAGGGATCGGTACTAGGACCAATTCTCTTTCTAATTTACATCAACGACATAGATGAGGGTCTCACCTGTACAATCTCGAAATTTGCTGACGATACAAAAATTGCAAATAGCGTACTCTCAAAAGAACAAGTTGACGATATGCAACACAATCTAGATAAATTGTCACATTGGGCCCAAATTTGGCAAATGAGTTTCAATGCGGATAAATGTAAAGTACTACATGTCGGATACCTAAATGAGAAAGCAAACTATTCAATGAATGGCACTCAGCTTAAGAATGTAAACAGAGAAACCGATCTGGGAGTAACAATATCGAGTAACCTAAAACCGAGTCAACAATGTTCAGAAGTTGTTAAGAAGGCAAACAAAATAATTGGCTTTATAGGCAGGTCATTTGAGCATAAATCCAAAGACGTTATCCTAACCCTTTACAATTCCTTAGTCCGCCCTCTTCTGGAATACTGCGTTCAATGCTGGTGCCCTTATTACCAAAAACACATAAACAAGCTAGAACGAGTTCAACGTAGAGTTACCAAAATGATACCTAGCCTAAAGAACAAACCATACGAAGAGCGTCTTAGAGAATTAAATCTATTTCCTTTAACCCAGCGCAGATTAAGAGGTGACTTAATTCAATTGCTCGAAATCATCAAAGGCATCGACCATATGAACTGTATAAGTGAGGGCAATCAGTACTAAATAGGACAAGAATTGCTCACAAGGTGATACAAGCATAAAACTTTCCACAATAGTTCACAAAGACCTATTTTACAATTTCAGGGCAGGAGCCACCGAGATTTCAGTGTTGCATAGCAACGGTTGCTAGGCAAATCATTTTCCTTAGCAACCGGCAGCAACAATGCAGTTTCTGGAAAACTGTGAGGTGCTATGGTTTTTTCTCAACTCCTTGTTCTAAAAAACATGTAGCATTGCATTTGGAGATCATATACAAGAATTATGTGGCATAAAATCCAATTTAGGGCAAGTCAGGCTATAAAAATGCCACTCCTAAAGCTTCAGACAGTGTTGTCACAGTCACTTTTGCATTTGCAGTAGGCTGTGTATTTTAGATGCGCATCAACACATTTGCAGTCTGTGCATCCTCCTCGGCAAGAACACTTCAGTAGTTCTGGGCAGGTTTGCACTGGCTTCGGGCAAGTTAGACCACAGAGGCCTCCACTTTTCTGGGCAAGTCCATCCCCACTCACTTGGAGAGGGCAACTGTCGTTCTGGCACCGTGGTGCAGCCCCAGTGGTGCCCACCTTGTAGTACTGCCCTCTTCATGTGTTGCTGTAGAGCAGCCTTGGTTGGAGGTAGACATGATATCTGACGTCCTTTGTGGATGAACAGATTCTTTCTGACTTCATTGATGGAACGAGAAGTTGCTGTCCTGTCATAGAGTCGAATGGTGAAGTACTCCAGAGAAGCCTCAGTCGCTTCACCAATTTGTTCAGGTGCATTGTGCAGCTCATAGAATGTCGCAGTAAATTCATCATGTGCCTCCCACACTTTCCATGCAGTCTTCTTTCCCACCTGGACCAGATGGGACACGGTATCACAACCTGTATAAGCATGGAACACAGGCAGTGCCAAGGATCTTTCTGTGCCAAGTGAAGCACATATTTCATGAGCTGGGATGTACCTAAAGTCCTTTCCACAACCAAAGGCAATCCAGAGTTCTATCTGCTGTCTCTGAGCCAGCTGCTGTACGACTGCCACTGCCAATACTACCACGTCAGTGTCCACAGTTCGAACAAGGATCTTGTGGATGCCCTGCATAACAGCATCACTGACATGCACCATGATCCTCGAGTCTGCCTCCTCATGGTTGCAGGGAGCAATGTTGCTGGTGTCTCGTGTAGGTAAGCATAGCACATTGGCACCATCAGTAACAATGAGAGTCTGGTCTCCTGATGCATTTTCCAGCAGTTCCTTGTTCAGGAATGTAAACAGGTCTGTCTTGTTGTTGGCCAAGCGAAGGAACTGCTGCCAGTTCTTTGGTGTTGGGCTAGACGCCCCAACTCGTCTGCGCTGAATAGGACCAGTGACACGTTGTTCTCTTGTCTGTGACTTGAGGCTGTTATCGAAGTACTGGTCCCAGACAACATCCACTCTCAGAGCCTGACTTTGAGCATTGTTTATGTATGGAAGAAAGACCTTGGCAGCATAGTCTCCAAATGTCTTGCAGCCCTCAGGTGTAAGAAAGTGAACAAGTGCCGCACCATCCATGATTCGCACTTCAGTCTCTGGTGTCACATCATTTGATGACCCTACTTTCTTTTCAAGACATGCTATGAGATCAGACTTCTTCCCTGGACGTAGCTGCCCATAGGCAGACAGAGATGGAGGAAATGGGAGGTTTTCATGATTGAAGAAATTGTTCAAGTCACCTTTCCTTGTCTGACATGCAACATACAGACTTGCAAACAGCGAAGATTCACTTTTGAGGAGACTGACTTTGTCCCCTGATTTGTTTGATCGTTTGCCTTGGACATTGAACAGTACCACCTTGTTCCTGGTAATTGTTGCTGTGATTGGCTTAGTATTTGTTCTGAGCCGCTCTTCCACAAATGTTGCATACTGCTCCTGACCCTTTGATGCGAGAGTGGTTAGACACTCGACTGACTGCTCATCCATGATGTCCTTTGTATGGAGTCTGAGAAGGTCCTGCCCTTCCTCCTCAAATGGGCTCCCCATGTCCTCCATTACACTAACTACCGCCTGAACCTGTCCAGCAAACAACTTCTGGGTTGACCGGGTTTGTTCATGATGGTTTCTTTGCCCAGAACTTTGTTGTTTCCCTACCATGGTCGCTTCAAACTCAGAAATTACTCTGACAAGTTCTGGTCCTGCCACTGCCCATCTCAAGAGGGAGTTTGCGTCCTGGGTAAGCCCGATGATTCCGCCTTCATCCTTCATTACTCCATTGTTTTGTTCATGGCAGTGATCGACAGCAATGAGGGAGAATTTTCTCTGGGATTTTGCCACAACAAACTTGCCTTGCTGAAATTCTTTGGCAACATCTGGATGAGTGTGAGATAGACTGCTCATGTCACGCACATGTACGGACATCCAACGTGCGTAGTGGGTGTGGTTGAGACTGAAGAACCAGGTGTCAATTTCTTCAATGTATCCACATACTAATCAAAGTCATAAAATCAAGTCACCAGTACGTAGTGATCGCACAAATGTGAACAAGAGAAGTTCCAGCTCTAGACTCGTATGCCAGTACATGAACTGAGGACTTTCAACTTTTCGCCGTTCACACCATGTGCTGAAAGTGTCTGTGGATTCTTCGGAATTGTTTGCAACATATCCATCATAAGCCTTCTTGAGAAGGATGTACAATGCACATGCAGTGACTTGGTGAGCATGACGGGTTCGAGTCACATGTGATGCCTTCAGGAAGGACTCAGCAATGCCTGGTGTGGCAACATCAGCTTCCTGGAGAACTTCCACCCAACCACTTCCATCAAGCCAATGACCCAAAGCTTTCAAGCCTGTCATTTCAGTGTGTAGACCCCCCATAAGCATTACAAACTTGTCCTCACCATACAGTTCGGACATATTCCATTGCAGCTTCTTCAGTGTAGCATACAGAGGTTGGTCCCCACTAATCACTGGAGTCTGGCCAGGGTTGAGGTGATGAACTGCTGACTTCACCACTTCCATGCAATGCCGAAGCATAGATGGTGAGCTGGCTTCCTCAACAAAGAGAGGCATCATGGCATTCACAGATGGCAGAATGTCTGGGTCTGGCACTCTGCTGGCATGGTATGCTGCCCAAGACAAAGTCGCCTTTGCTGATATGTCATCTGCATGATGTTTCTCAACATGACTCAGCCAGTCATATTCCTTGTCCATGTCCTTGGTCAAAGGGGTGTTGGAAGAAGCCAGGTCTGCAGGGATGGGTGGGACAAAGACGTAATTTTTTGGCAACCGTGTTGGTTTCAGTTCAGTGTACGAAAGGGGCAAGTCGCTCATTTTCCTCAACCCCCTCTCTTGAGTTATTGAATTAGTGAATCCTTGGCCATTGTCTTCATCTTCACAGACATCTCGCGGAGTGAGATTCTGGAACAAGGACAAGCTGGTGCCATGGAATGAACTTGTAGATGTCGCAGAGCTAGGGTTGTGGTCGATGTTGTCTGCAGCACTGGTGATGAAATGCCCTTTGCGAAGTTGAGGAGGACAGACTGTGCCAATCTGATGGTAATAGTCACAGACGTTATTACCCAATGATGTGATCAAGTCCATTGTGCGGTTGTATGATGCCGACATACCAAGAGTATATAGACTCTCAATCAACTTTCTATCTCTGGTTAGTGCATGAGCCTTAAGACCTACATAGACGGGTAGTGGCGTTTCACGATCTTTGCTGTGATATACTTGTGGATTTCTCACAGAATCCCTGCGTCTCTTGATGCTGTTGTACACCAACAGCTGAGCAATGGATAGTATTGGTTGGCTGATAGTTGTGTTGGATGTTTGATCTGTGATGTTTGAACCATTGATAAGCATGGTGACCAGTGACAAAAGGGACCGTGGAACAGACTCCACTTGGCTGTTATGGCCAAACGATCCAGAGAATGTTATTTTGTGTGCGAAGATGTCCTGTCGGATCATTTCAGCAATTTGGGTCATCATGACACTCTGCTCGTCTCGATCAGTCTGGTATCCTTCTCGGAGAATAGAGCCAACATCTTCCCAAGCCATGAACACAATCTCTTCCTTCTTTGTAAGCTTTCATCCTTGGGAGATGCATGAGAATGCGGTCTTTCAGATGCTTACTGTTTACTCGTGCAGTAACATCCACTCCAAGTTGATTTAGCCTGTCAGTGTAGAGCTTCACAAGATCTGCAAGTCTGAACACCTTCACATCCTCATCTTGCCTCTTCTCCTCAATGTAGGAAATCAGCTGAGCCAAAGCAATTCCTTTACATGTCTGGTCATCTGAGGCATCCTGATCCTGTGATACCTTTGCACGTGCTCTATTGTACAGGTATGTAAGGCAGTTTGCATGATACTTTGCCTCCTGGGCAATAAGGTCTCCTGCACTTAATTTTGCAAGAAGATTTTCATCTTGTAGATCATGTGCGCATTTCCTCACACGAAAATCTAGTTGAAATGTACAGACTTCGCGGAGGTTCTCCTTTGTTTGCTGCTGGGAACAAAAGAAGCATTTGGGACAATTGCTGCCAACTGTTCCACTTGAGGCAGTATCACCACCACTGCTAGTGCTACGTGTGAAAATTCGTTTTGAAGCAGTCCCATCTTCCTCAGACTTGTGCTTTCGTTTTGCGCGTTCCAGTTTGGTATGTGAAAACTTCTGATAACAAGATTTGTGCCACTTTGCATTCTGTTCTTTCAATGTTAATTGAATACCATTCCCATGGTCAAGTCGTGCCAGATTGATTTTGATTGGCATTGAGTCAAGGTTACTAAACTGTGTGATGTTGTCTACTATGGTTTCATAGCCTCTGTCAGTTGGTGATATGAGAGACTCTTTGGTGTCCAGTTGACAAAAAACACAGATAGTCCAATCAGTTGCTTGAACAGATGAAGATGAGGCACTGGCCATTTCTGTGAATATTCAGTACGTCTTGACTATCACTGTGCGCAGATCAAATATATCAAACTTGCTGAAACTGGAAACAAAATATGATTAAGGCCGAGGGTTTATCCTTTTACCACCTTTATCAAATACATCTGTTGCACACATTCCTTTATAGGATACAACTAGGTTCAGTTTCCCTACACCTAGCCCGATCGTTCATCCAGTGCCATTTAAGTCCCGTGCGATCTGTACACCTTCCGGGTAATTCTTAAGCCCCGTTACCCTTGGCTCGGCTCTCCCCGCGCTGGCACATCCTGTCAATTCAGGCGTGGCTATCTAACTACATCTACCAACTACAAACTACAGTTTAGTAGCTAGTGGATTTGGGGCTGTTAGATAGCATTTGGGACACTGATCTAGATATACTAGTACTTATTAAAGTACTAGTATATCTAGATCAGCTGGCACTGAACCCCATGCTGAGTTACACAGCAGTGATGTCACCAGTGTGCCCTGGTTGTGTGCTGACATTCACTCTATTATATAGATATATATGCTTTTATACATCTTTTGAACCATTTTAGGAGTGAATATAGGAAAATAAATTAAAGTACAAAGTCATAACACTTCATAGTAGTTCAGAAACTGCATCATTGCTGCCGGTTGCTAAGGAAAATGCTTTGCCTAGCAACCGTTGCTATGCAATACAGAAATCTCGGTGGCTCCTGCTCTGAAATTGTAAAGTAGGTCCTTGTGAACATTTCCGGGAAGTTTCATGCTTGTATCACCTTGTAAGCAATTCTTGCACCCATAGTAGTAAGTACTTCACTATCGACCAATCTAATTACAAGCGGGGAAACGGCTGCAAAATTATTGGTAAATCTTTTAACTCACACGAATCTAAGAATTTTGTCTTCAATCGAGTTGTCAACTTGTGGAATGGGCTTCCCCGAGACGTTATAGACTGCAGCACCGTTGATTAATTTAAACTCCACCTAGACAAATATCTTGCATCAAACCCACGTCTGACTGCGTTTGTAAATGAATAACTTAATTTTATCCTCCCCTCAGTTACTAACCCATATGTCCCCTACTAACTTCCTAGTCATGCCACGGACATTAGTTCCAGGGCAGTAGTTCCCTTTCCAATGTTCCCTTACCCACTCTAAACCACTGTTTGGACACTTGATCCTCAGTGTTTTGGAGGACAAGCAGCCTAGAAGGGTCACTAGACCTGTTGTTGCTTGATTTCCTTTGTACTCCTTTGTAAGTAACAGTGAGGGCAGCGGAGACAGACGGAGGGGACAGTCTTAAAGAACCTTAACACTAGCTGATGGGAGAATGCTAGCCGAGAAGCAAGAGAGAGTCGAAAGATGGAGGGAGTACTTCAGTGAGTTGCTAAATGTAAGGAATGAAGAGCCAGCAAACATAGCTGGATATGGTATGGGAGGGAGAAGAAGAGAAGTAGTGGAGGAGGAGTTGGGGATCAGTAGCAGAAGTGTGGGAAGCCATGACAAGAGTGAAGTTGGGGAAAGCACCAGGAACAGATGGAGTGTGTGGGGAAATGTTGAGGTATGGTGGTGAGATAGTGATAGAATGGGTATGGATAATGTGCAAACTAGCATGGGAGAAGGGGAGTGCACCCGATGACTGGAAGACTGGCATAATAGTCCCCCTATATAAGGGCAAAGGGGAAAGAGGAGTGTGTGGTAACCACCGAGGAATATGTCTTCTAAGTAGAGTAGGGAAGGTATACAGTAGGGTAGTGATTGAGAGAGTGAGAGTGAGAACGGAGAAATGGATAGGCGACGAGCAGGGAGGTTTTAGGAAGGGAAGAGGATGTGTAGATCAGATTTTTACCCTGAATTGTGTTGTGGAGAAGTATCTGGAGAAGAAACAAAAGGTGTATGTTGCCTTTATGGACTTGGAGAAGGCCTATGACAGTGGATAGAGAAGGTTGTGGAAAGTACTTAGAATATACGGAGTAGAGGGCAAGTTGCTGAAAGCAGTGAAGAGCATGTATGAGGGTGCAAAGGCGGCAGTACGTGTGGAGAGTGAGCAGAGCGAGTTCTTTGACCTGAATGTTGGTTTGAAACAGGGGTGTGTGATGTCCCTGTGGTTGTTTACTGTATATATGGATGGAGTCATGAAAGAAATACTATAATGAGCAGTGGATGTTGGTGTATCGCTGAAAAGGGAGGGAATTGAGTGCAAGCTACCTATACTGCTGTTTGCGGATGATACAGTTCTGATGAGTGATAATGAATGGGAGGTGCAGGGTCTGGTAAATGAGTTTGGAACAGTGTGTGAAAAACGGAATTTGAAGGTAAATGCGGGGAAGAGTAAGGTTATGGTCTTCGAAAGGGGTGAAGTCACAGAGTGTGAGGTGAAGCTGAACGGTCAGGCTATGGAGATCGTCAACTCTTTTAAGTATCTGGGCAGTGTGTTGAGTAAAGATGGGACTATGGATGAAGAAGTGCGGGAGAGGGTACAACAGGGGAAGAGGGTTGTAGGAACGCTAAAAGCAGTAACAAGAAATAGGGTGGTCAGTATGGAAGTGAAGAAGTCTTTGCATGACAGTGTGGTAATCCCGACACTGACTTACTGAAGCGAAGCATGGACGTTGGTTGAGAGACTCAGACCAAGAGTGAGAGCAGTGGAAATGAATTACTTAAGGAGTGCGTGCGGAGTTACATTGAGGGATAGACAAACTAATGAGGAAGTAAGAAGGAGGTGTGGTGTGGAGGTAGATGTGCTGGAAAGTGTGAAAAGGAACAACTTGAGATGGTTCGGCCATACGGAACGTATGGAAAGCGAGAGAATGACTAAGAGGGTGTACGAGAGCGAGGTGGAGGGACAGAGAGGGAGAGGTAGACCGAATGAGAGGTGGAAGGATGGAGTGAGGAAGTACATGAACGAAGGCGGTGCTGGTTGGGGGGAGGGGCGTCGACTGACGGGACAGAGGTGCATGGGGGCGGTTCGTTCGTGGCCACCCCTTCGGGGACCACGGCGTCAGGCAATAGATAGATAGAACACTAGCTGATCTGATGCCCCCCTCAAGCTAAGAGAACAAACAAACCGTCCCCCATACCCTCCCTCAAGTTATAAAAACAGACAATAACACCCCTATCAGTTAAATTTGTACATTTTTCAGTATAAAATTGTCACGGCTGGAGGCCGATTTCTCCTTAATTTACAGTAATTATAGGCTCTATATCGGTCGCCAGGAAAATAATCGACACTTGCATTAAGCGAAATGTCTTATAAACCCCAAATAATTGGGCCTGAAACTTATTAACCCTTTCATCACGATAACTTAATCTTCATCATATTCTGGTTACCATTAGACGATTCTCTTTAGCTTATAATCTACCGTTAATACTCAAAGGGGTAAGTACGATCTTCATAAGCCCTCTGAATAACATAGGTCCATCTTAAACGGCACACAATCGTCAACGATATCCGCCACAATAGAAGGTGGTTACATAGGTGTTATCGTACTGATGGGGTTAACATAATCAAACTAATGGGACGAAACACAGAAAGAAGGGGGAGGATTCATAATTTGGGGAACCTTATACAAAGCTCGGGACCAACTTCAGACAACTTCTCCTTTGCTAGAGTTTACCTCGGCCTGTCAGATTACTGTGGTGATTAATGGGTGGGGAGAGAGTTACACAGAGTTACATACATACACAGACTGCACAGACCTTGTGTTCCCTACTAGGCAGTTCGGACTTAATTCTAACATGTGATTTAGTACAAAGTGAAAGGTAAAGACAGCAAAGCAGAAGGCTCTCCCATCACCCACCATTTCCTCCGACCTTGGGTCGGCATGAAATTTAGTTGGGGAAACAAGGCCCCCAGCAAAATAAGGACATTTCTGCTGGGAAATTCTTAGTAAAGAACGAAGTTGACAAATATTTTATATTATCCCATCTTCAGGTGAATGGGACTCGTCAGCCTTGGTCAGCAACCCATCTAGGGGAAACAACCTTATATCATTCCGGGTGGATGGGACTCGTCAGCATTGGTTGGCAACATGTTTAGGGGAGTAAACCTTATACAAAATACCGAAGGGCGACATGCTCATCGGTGCCACTTGCAAGTGGCGAAGTCTACAATAGATAAATACTAAACCTTAAAATATTGGGCATGAATCAATTGTATTGCATTGTACAACTTTCGCTGGAGAGAGAGAGAGAGAGAGAGAGAGAGAGAGAGAGAGAGAGAGAGAGAGAGAGAGAGAGAGAGAGAGAGAGAGAGAGAGAGAGAGAGAGAGAGAGAGAGAGAGAGAGAGAGAGAGAGAGAGAGAGAGAGAGAGAGATAACGAGAGCGAGAGAGAGATAGATAGAGAGCGGGAGAGGGGGGGGGGGGGAGCGTGGAGGCTAGCAGGAAGTTGGTTGGAGAGAGTGAGCAAGATTAATCACCAAAAGGCCCAAGACAATAATTTTACACTAGTTCTTGATTGTGATTAAAAATTTCACCCACGCTCTCGTGTGGGTCTGCGTGACCTGAGTTCGATCCCAGCCAAGGTGGACATTTAGTGAGTGTGGTAGTACGTCCTAGCGTGTTTCTCATGCTCGCACCCAATCGAGGGACATTAGGGGGTTTCATTCAGTTTCGGAAGGCCCTCTAGCAATCAAATGGGCCAAATCTTATTCTGGCTATCATTAGGCGATTTTATTCAGTTTTAGAAGGCACTCTAGCAATCAAAGGAGTAAACACTATCTCGACCATCCCTCTCAATAACTCCCATAATTCCTTCTTAAGCGGAATACAATCGTCTAATGCCAGCCAGACTAAGCTGCTATAACGCGTCATAATCCTCAAGGGGTTAATGTGTTACAATGGTTCCACTCGGGCCAGCCAGAAATGTGTTGAGGCTTATTATAATATGTAAATGAGTTGTCAGAGCTGTGGGTCGGGCTGTCAGGGCGGGCTGTCAGGGCATTACCGTCGCTATTATTATGTTTATGGTTATGGTCGAGTGATCCCTTGGTTACCGGCGATCTGTTGGTTATGGTCGAGTGATCCCTTGGTTACCGGCGATCTGTTGGTTATGGTAGAGTGATCCCTTGGTTACCGGCGATCTGTTGGTTATGGTAGAGTGATCCCTTGGTTACCGGCGATCTGTTGGTTATGGTCGAGTGATCCCTTGGTTACCGGCGATCTGTTGGTTATGGTCGAGTGATCCCTTGGTTACCGGCGATCTGTTGGTTATGGTAGAGTGATCCCTTGGTTACCGGCGATCTGTTGGTTATGGTAGAGTGATCCCTTGGTTACCGGCGATCTGTTGGTTATGGTCGAGTGATCCCTTGGTTACCGGCGATCTGTTGGTTATGGTCGAGTGATCCCTTGGTTACCGGCGATCTGTTGGTTATGGTCGAGTGATCCCTTGGTTACCGCGATCCTGTTGGTTATGGTCGAGTGATCCCTTGGTTACCGGCGATCTGTTGGCTATGGTCGAGTGATCCCTTGGTTACCGGCGATCTGTTGGTTATGGTCGAGTGATCCCTTGGTTACCGGCGATCTGTTGGTTATGGTCGAGTGATCCCTTGGTTACCGGCGATCTGTTGGTTATGGTCGAGTGATCCCTTGGTTACCGGCGATCTGTTGGTTATGGTAGAGTGATCCCTTGGTTACCGGCGATCTGTTGGTTATGGTCGAGTGATCCCTTGGTTACCGGCGATCTGTTGGTTATGGTCGAGTGATCCCTTGGTTACCTGCGATCTGTTGGTTATGGTAGAGTGATCCCTTGGTTACCGGCGATCTGTTGGTTATGGTAGAGTGATCCCATGGTTACCGGCGATCTGTTGGTTATGGTAGAGTGATCCATTGGTTACCGGCGATCTGTTGGTTATGGTCGAGTGATCCCTTGGTTACCGGCTATCTGTTGGTTATGGTAGAGTGATCCCTTGGTTACCGCGATCCTGTTGGTTATGGTCGGTGATCCCTTGGTTACCAGGCGATCTGTTGGTTATGGTAGAGTGATCCATTGGTTACGCGGCGATCTGTTGGTTATGGTCGAGTGAATCCCTTGGTTACGGCGATCTGTTGGTTAGGTAGAGTGATCCCTTGGTTACCGGCGATCTGTTGGTTATGGTCGAGTGATCCCTTGGTTACCGGCGATCTGTTGGTTATGGTAGAGTGATCCCTTGGTTACCGGCGATCTGTTGGTTATGGTAGAGTGATCCATTGGTTACCGGCGATCTGTTGGTTATGGTCGAGTGATCCCTTGGTTACCGGCGATCTGTTGGTTATGGTCGAGTGATCCCTTGGTTACCGGCGATCTGTTGGTTATGGTAGAGTGATCCCTTGGTTACCGGCGATCTGTTGGTTATGGTCGAGTGATCCCTTGGTTACCGGCGATCTGTTGGTTATGGTCGAGTGATCCCTTGGTTACCGGCGATCTGTTGGTTATGGTAGAGTGATCCCTTGGTTACCGGCGATCTGTTGGTTATGGTAGAGTGATCCCTTGGTTACCGGCGATCTGTTGGTTATGGTAGAGTGATCCCTTGGTTACCGGCGATCTGTTGGTTATGGTAGAGTGATCCCTTGGTTACCGGCGATCTGTTGGTTATGGTCGAGTGATCCCTTGGTTACCGGCGATCTGTTGGTTATGGTAGAGTGATCCATTGGTTACCGGCGATCTGTTGGTTATGGTCGAGTGATCCCTTGGTTACCGGCGATCTGTTGGTTATGGTAGAGTGATCCCTTGGTTACCGGCGATCTGTTGGTTATGGTAGAGTGATCCCTTGGTTACCGGCGATCTGTTGGTTATGGTAGAGTGATCCCTTGGTTACCGGCGATCTGTTGGTTATGGTCGAGTGATCCCTTGGTTACCGGCGATCTGTTGGTTATGGTAGAGTGATCCCTTGGTTACCGGCGATCTGTTGGTTATGGTAGAGTGATCCCTTGGTTACCGGCGATCTGTTGGTTATGGTAGAGTGATCCCTTGGTTACCGGCGATCTGTTGGTTATGGTAGAGTGATCCCTTGGTTACCGGCGATCTGTTGGTTATGGTTGGGTGATCCCTTGGTTACCGGCGATCTGTTGGTTATGGTAGAGTGATCCCTTGGTTACCGGCGATCTGTTGGTTATGGTCGAGTGATCCCTTGGTTACCGGCGATCTGTTGGTTATGGTCGAGTGATCCCTTGGTTACCGGCGATCTGTTGGTTATGGTCGAGTGATCCCTTGGTTACCGGCGATCTGTTGGTTATGGTCGAGTGATCCCTTGGTTACCGGCGATCTGTTGGTTATGGTCGAGTGATCCCTTGGTTACCGGCGATCTGTTGGTTATGGTAGAGTGATCCCTTGGTTACCGGCGATCTGTTGGTTATGGTCGAGTGATCCCTTGGTTACCGGCGATCTGTTGTTATGGTAGAGTGATCCCTTGGTTACCGGCGATCTGTTGGTTATGTTTTGAGTGATCCCTTGGTTACCGGCGATCTGTTTGGTTATGGTCGAGTGATCCCTGGTTACCGCGATCTGTTGGTTATGGTAGAGTGATCCCTTGGTTACCGGCGATCTGTTGGTTATGGTAGAGTGATCCCTTGGTTACCGGCGATCTGTTGGTTATGGTAGAGTGATCCCTTGGTTACCGGCGATCGGTTGGGTTAGGTGAGAGTGATCCCTTGGTTACCGGCGATATGTTTTAGGTAGAGGATCCATTGGTTACCGGCGATCGGTTGGTTTTTGGTAGAGTGATCCCTTGGTTACCGGCGATCTGTTGGTTATGGTAGAGTGATCCCTTGGTTACCGGCGATCGGTTGGTTATGGTAGAGTGATCCATTGGTTAGTGGGGATTGTTTGGTTATGTATTTGTGTGGTTATATGAGAGAGAGAGAGAGAGAGAGAGAGAGAGAGAGAGAGAGAGAGAGAGAGAGAGAGAGAGAGAGAGAGAGAGAGAGAGAGAGAGAGAGAGAGAGAGAGAGAGATGGTATAATCAGCTTACTGTACTTTAATCAACTCCCGTGAAATGCATCCACTTATCTGTATTATACGTTCGTCTAGCTCTATGTATACAGTAGGTCCACCCTATATAAACATGACAGGGCTATCTCACATTACACCATTACGGTCACCATGGTTGCTGAATGGCAGGTCATCCAAATTGGAAATAAAACACAATATATCAATTCGAAATACACGACTAACATACAGAAACTATGGCAGTATGTTAACAAATTGGGGCGTTAGTATCTCAATCTTTAAAGAGCTCAGATCAAACTGGAGGAGCTTCATTGGGATGCATTAGCAATTGTCTTTAAAACATCATATCAGTATATTAGGTTATCATTATTCAAAATATTGCAAGGCCACTTACTGAGTATACGTTCAGTTTGGGTTTCTTTTATCTGTAAAGACAATGAACAACTTGAACAAGTGCACCGTTGACATTGAAGATTACATCATTCAGAAATATACCGTATTGTGAAAGACTAAGCACAACAAAATATGCTCTTACTGAAGAATAGGTTAGCTCAACAAAATATGCTCTTACTGAAAAATAGAAGACTGAGAGGTCAGTTATCGAGTGGTTGAATATATTGAATAGTTATGAGCATAATAATACTTATACACTGTCTAGGGATTGGGAATGATTCTGCCACTCGCGGAAATGTAATGCTATTATAAACCTAGAAAACGCCACCCGACGTTACATAAAAGGTTTTCATCCACAGTGTGGTGGACAAGTGGAACAAATTGCCAAGGGAGGAGGCATAGAGGGTAGATAATTGACATTATTAAACCTTCCAGTATCAACGACGTCTCTCTCTCTCTCCTCCTATATCTCAGTATAAGGGAAATAGTTTTATATAAGCTCTGGTGTACGAGTCCGCGGGTAGGGGATTAGGGAAGGGACTGTTAAGCATGGGGGACTGTTGAGTATGGTAATGCTAAATGAACTTGTCAGCCTAGCTATATGGATGGCATGGCCGAGAGAGGGGGAGGGTGGGGGGCGAGTGGATGCCTATGGTCCCTTCTCGTATTCCTTCTATTTGCTTCCTTTTCTTTGGCTTCGTTCTAACTAGGCCTTCTCTACTTGTATTCGCTCTCTCTCTCTCTCTCTCTCTCTCTCTCTCTCTCTCTCTCTCTCTCTCTTATTTAAACATTATGGTACATATAATGCTGGTCAAGTAAACAAAAAATTTTTATCATTATAATTTTTCTCCTACTCTCTCGCTCTCACTCTCATGCTCTCACTCTCATACTCTCTCTCTCTCTCTTTCTCTCTCTCTCTCTCTCTCTCTCTCATAAATAAACACGAAGAATGAGGATTAACGAGTGAGAGGAGTGCTGAATGTGCGGAATTTAATGTAAACTAAGAGCAGTGTGTTGGAGATAAAAATAGAGATTATAATGAATGGTGACAGCTAGAGACGCTTTGAAAGAGAATAGTATGAGTGGGACAGTGAGAGTAAGTGAATGAGTGAGTACAAAGGAAATCAAGCAACACCAGTTCTAGCGACCCCTCTAGGCTGCTTGTCCTCCAAAACACCGAGGATCAAATGTCCAAACAGTGGTTTAGAGTGGGTAAATGAAAATTGGAAAAGGAAGAACTGCCCTGGAACTAATTTCCGTGGCAGGATTAGATGTTAGTAGGGGACAGTTGGGTTAGTAACATAACACAGCATAACATCTTAGTAATTTGTAAACGCAATAATCCTTGATGGATCTGAGGGGGGGGGGGGGAATAAAGTTATTAATTTACAAATGTAGTCAGTCGCGGGATAGAGGCAAGATGTTTGCCTAGGCGAAGTTTAAAAGAATCAACGGTGCTGCAGTCTATGATGTCTCGGGGAAGCCCATTCCACAAGTTGACAACTCGATTGAAGAACACATTCTTAGACTCGTGTGAGTTAAAAGATTTACCAATAATTTTGCAACCGTTTCCCTGCGTGTAATTAGAATGGTCGATAGTGAAGTACTTACTACAGTTCATATTGTCGATGCCTTTGAACACTTGAATTAAGTCGCCTCTTAATCAACACTGGGTTAAAGGAAATAAATTTAATTCACTAAGACGCTCCTCGTATGGATTGTTCTTTAGGCTAGGTATAATTTTGGTAACTCTACGTTGAACTCGTTCTAGCTTTACTATATCTTTTTGGTAGTAAGGGCACCAAGATTGAACACACTATTCTAGAAGAGGGCGGACTAAGGAATTGGATAGAGTTAGGATTACATCTTTCGATTTATGCTCCAATGACCTGCCTATAAAGCCAATTATTTTGTTTGCCTTCTTAATAACTTCTGTACATTGTTGACTTGGTTTTAGGTTACTCGATATTGTTATTCCAAGAGTGTTAGTGCAAGAGTCGTGTGTGGGTGAGAGAGAGAGAGAGAGAGCAGAGTGTGCACGAGTGAGAGTAAGGGTGTAATGGAAGAGTATGAATGAGAGCGAGAGAAAGAGTGAGTAAGTGAGAGGGATGGAGGAATCAGGCAAAAGGTAATACAGGTTCTATATCAAGAGAGAGAGAGAGAGTGTGCATGAGTGAGATTGAGTGTGGTAGTGAACAATATTTTGCATAGATTTACATAGATACACTTACCACACAGATCGTACGATCCCTGCGAGGTGGCATGCAGGACTTAATCCAAGTAGATAGCAAACCTAAGAGAAAGTGGAAGGAAAGAATAGCAATGGTGAAAGCTCCCTCCGGCAATTTGACATACATGAAAATAGTTAGAAGTTAATAACCTTACAGGGGTTGGAAATCGCCTGGAAGAATTTATAGTATAGTTAGAAATGGAAAGTAAATTGCATGCACACCTTTTCTTCTGCTCTCTTCAACTGAAAACAGTGTTAATTTCTGCCAGGTTCTCTTGGCAAGGATAATGTTCTATTCCAGACCAACTTCTCTGTGATAGGAGTCTAACCTTTTTATGAATGTGTATATCGAGCCACTGTCTATAACTTCATTAGGGAGCTTATTCCACTCACCAATTATACCGTGGGTGAAGATATTTTTAGTTATGTCTAGGTTCGCTTTCCTGCCTGTTAGTTCAAAATTTGTTTCCTCTTGTGGAACCTTCTTTGGCTACCTTAAATAATTATTCGAATTTTTGCGAGAGAGAGAGAGAGAGAGAGAGAGAGAGAGAGAGAGAGAGAGAGAGAGAGAGAGAGAGAGAGAGAGAGAGAGAGAGAGAGAGAGAGAGAGAGAGTGAAAGTGAGAGAGGTAACGTGATACAGGAAGGATAACGATGTAATACTATAACGCAAGACGGAAGTAATCAAACAAGCGTAAGAGGATAAAGCAGGGAAAAAGGAGAGAGGGAGATAAGAGAGAACTGATACACGGGAGCTGCAAGGAATATGACGAGGGTGCAATATGGAAGTAAGGGAATGTTAAGGAGAGACATATGCTAATCAGTGAGAAGCTATTGATATTACGTGAGATATAAAGAATTTCGATGACAAGTTGAGCGAGAGAGATTTACATATATTTACATAGATACACTGGCCACACAGATCTTACGATCCCTGTGAGGTGGCCAGGACTTAATCCTAGTAGAGATAGCAATCCTAAGATAAAGTGGAAGGAAAGGATAGCAAAGATGAAGGCTCTCTTCCCTTGCAGGGCTTGGAAATCGCCTGAAGGAATTTATAGAATAGTTAGAAATGGAAAGGACAAGGCATGCATACTTTCACTTTGTTTTCCTCTCTCATCAACTGAAAACAGTGTTCATTTCTGCCAGGTTCTCTTGTCAGTAATTAGGTTCTACTCCAGACCAACTTCTCTGTGATATAAGTCTAACCTTTATTTAATTGTGCACATTGCGCCACTGTCTATAACTTCATAGGGAGCTTATTCCACTCACCAATTATACTGTGGGTGAATATTTTCTTAGTTGTGTTTAGGTTCGCTTTCCTGCCTGTTAGTTTTCGTTTGTTTCCTCTTGTGGAACTCTCTTTTGCTTAAAACACTCTATCAGCTGACCTATTATTCTCCGTTTCTTAAGCGAAAACAGATCGAGTTCTCTTAATCTCTCATTGTATGGTTTATTTCTAAGGGAAGGGATCAACTTTGTTGCTCTACGCTGAACGGATTCGAGTTTTTCGATGTATTTTACTAAGTAGTGAGACCAAAACTGCACAGCATACTCCAGATGCGGCCTCACAATACTTTTGTATAATGGTATAACTATGTCATTACTATGACAATGAACATTTCTTATAATGAATCCTAGTGCTCTGTCTGCTTTGTTAGCTGCTGCGGTGCATTGGCTAGTAGATTTTCGATTTTCGTTTATCAGCACTCCTATGGTCATTTATCTGTAATACGCTCCTTACCTTTTCTCCATTTATATGATAATCGTATCTATTGTTTTGAGAGCCTATTTGTAGTATAAGTTAGGAGCATTATTAAGGCTTTTAAAGGGTTAAAATCGAGTGCAAATGGCCGGGAGCGCAGCAGGCCACATGTCCGACACCCAGGGCTTACCGCCACCCACTGACTCACGCTCCCTCTGTTCTCGAGAGGGCGGCAGTGTTACCAGTAGTGAGCGTAGTGGGAAAAAATATGCCGCTATACGCTAAACTCCCATGTTGGTGGCACCACTGCATGAGAACCACGAGTGCTACATAGCTCGTTCTGGTCTCATTTTGAAGCTTTTAGCGCCTAGTTTTTTGCTGAATACATTTCTTTTCATGCAGATACTTGATTGATCATTCAGAAGGGCCTGAATATGCCCAAAATAGCCCAAAACACCCCGCTAGACAAGGGTTAAAGCCAAGTTCTGAAGCATCTGAGTTATTATAAAGCATTGTATTGTCTCGTTTGCGTTCGATACTGTAATGTTCAAATGGTTGTGTCGTCATTGATGCTCATGATTGTAAATGTGTTTATCTATATACTTCCCTCTCCTTATTTACTTTTACTTTCTCCCCTTACTCCCTCTCTTAGTATTCACATTACTTTAATGACTAAACCCTGCAGGTGTGAACTAAACTATTTTGTTCAGTCAATAAATTTCATATCTGTATTAAGGATGTGGTTGTGTTATATTACCGCTTAAGATAATATATATATATATATATATATATATATATATATATATATATATATATATATATACACAAACGGACACTGAGAGGTATATAACGTAAGTCAATACACTCACAGACACACACACACACACATATATGCACACGCAAACTCTCTCTCTCACACAAAGACATACCCGTACACACACTAACTCTCACAATGGCAACAAGCCTCCTTTCTTCCCCAGTGCCCTCATCTCCTGGACAGACCTGGCTAAAGTCTTCTTCATCAGTATTTTCTTAAAGGACCTCCCCAACAAAGAAAGAAAAAGCCGACAAGAATGGACAAATATATTCTCTCTCTCTCCCTCTCCCCCTCTCTCTCTCTCTCTCTCTCCCCACGTCCCCTTGCACTCTGTGGGAATTGAGTCATTGTGGAGGCGACCGGGGGATCCACAGAAGAAAAAAAATAGAGATATACATAGCTTTACGTAGATACACAGACTTTGGTCCCTACGAGGCAGTCCGGACCTTATTTGTAACATAGAACTTGCTACAAAGTGGAAAGTAAAGACAGTAAAGCAGAAGAGAGATAGGCAGATATAGATAGATAAGAAATATTAGGTATATACTGTATATATATATATATATATATATAATATATAATATATATATGATTATATTGAGAGATAGAGAGAGAGAGACAGAAAGATAGAGAGAGAGAGAGAGAGAGAGAGAGAGAGAGAGGGAGAGAGAGAGAGAGAGAGAGAGAGAGAGAGAGAGAGAGAGAGAGAGAGAGAGGCGGAAGAAAGAAACTTCCGTGTTCTAAATGAGTCGTGGGGACACAACATTTAGTTTCCAAGTTGATTGGCCAGTTTGCTCTGTCGTTCTCAGAAGTCGAGTCCTTCCTTCATATTTAACAATGGGTTTTCTTTTCTTCCTACGAGTGTAAAACATTCCTTACTTATAGAAAACAAAAATTAAATGTGTTTGTTGGCGTACAAGGCAATGATGACCTTAATTTGATTGATAGACTTTGTTGCTGTTCTTGTTGTTATTGTTGTTGTTGGGCCGTGGATAAGACAATTTTGATTTCTTGTCATTGTACCAGCTAATGAGCTGAATTTTGGTGAACACACACACACACACACACACATAAAGTATATATATATTATATCCAACGTAATGATGAACATCTATATTTTATCTGGTACAAATGTTTCGGAGACCTTCTCCATCTGCAGCGCATATAATATAAAATGGAATACAATCATAATACAGAAGTCTTTTTGGACCACCCTTGTTTCAATCCCTTAGTTTGCAAATTTTAAGACGTTTTACCCCGTTAGTTTGGCGCTAAAAAGACGATTCGCCTTATTCCGATGTCGATGATTTTCTGAGCGACTGATAGCGAGTTTGTAACTGAGAAGAAATCGGCCTTCGGACAGTTTTCTGTCGAAACATGTACAAATTTAGCTTAATGAGTGTCTGGGTGGGCATTCATTTTAGTTTGAAGGAAGTCTGGGAAGGCGGTTTTGTTCCCTGGCTGACACACTAAAATACATTGCTCGAAAAGGGAAACATTAGGCAAAATCCGCATTGATAATTATACAAAATATCATAATAGCTCCCAAGACATTGGACCAGACAGTGTTAATGCAACATTTTGTAATAAAACACTATTGTAATAATGGTGTTTCTAGTGTTCAAGACGATTGTGTCCACAACATTTGTCCTAGATTCATATCTAGGCAACTGAAGTCCTTCATAAAACAAATGTGGAACTTTTACGTTTTGCATATTGCAAGTATGACCTTAAATACTGAAATATGAATTATAGTTAAAATAAATACAATGCTGTAACTCATTTGCAATTTGATGAACTTAAAATATAATCACTAATTAGTCCTAATGTCTATTTTTCCTTAAAGTAAACTAGAGGAAGTTTGACATTGTTTTGATCGACTGCACACACTACCTAAACCTGTTGGAGAGAGAGAGAGAGAGAGAGAGAGAGAGAGAGAGAGAGAGAGAGAGAGAGAGAGAGAGAGAGAGAGAGAGAGAGAGAGAGAGAGAGAGAGAGAGAGAGAGAGAGAGAGAGAGAGAGAGAGAGAGAGAGAGAGAGAGAGAGAGAGAGAGAGAGAGAGAGAGAGAGAGAGACCCAAGTGAATTAGCCATCGTTCCCCTCCTAGTTGGGTGGTGACTGTGTTTGGCAGCTTCAGGACTGTGGTGACGGGTATTGGTGGTGAAGGTGTAGTGATTGGGGATAGGAGGTTGGTGTTTTGCGCTGATAGTGGCGTTGAGAAGGTTTTTTAGTTGTAGAAAGCATTTGTTGAGTCCTCCTTGGTTAAATTCTGACCTGGTTTGGCTGCGTCGGGATTGTGGTGATGATTATTGATGGTGAACGTGTGGTGATTGTGAATAGGGACGAGTTGTAATCTTGGGCTGATAGGAGAATGGGAAGTTGGTTTGTTGGTGATGAATATGTGATGATTGGGGATGGGGAGCTGTAGTTTTCGGTTGATATTGGCATTGATATATATACAGTATATATATTATTATTATTATTTTTTCTTCCGTTTTCTTTTTTTGTGATGGAATGCATTTGTTGAGTCTCCCATGGTTGTGTTTTGGCCTGGTTTTGGAAGGTCGTGGTTGTGGTAATGGTTATTAGTAGTGAACGTGTGGTGATTGGGGAAGAGGACGAGTTGTATTCTGGGGTTGATAGGAGGATTGGTTTGTTGGTGATGAATGTTTGGTGATTGTGAATGGGCGATGAGTTGTAGTTTTGGGCTGATATTGGTATTGAAAGGTGTTGTCTTTTTAGTAGAGTACATTTGTTGAGTCCTTCTTGGTTGTATTCTGACCTGGTTTGGGTGCGTCAGGGTTATGGTGATGGTTATTTCAAGTGAACGTGTGAGGATTGTGAATAGGTACGAGCTGTAATTTTTGGCATCCGATTACGCATTTCTTTTCTGCTTTCTGGCTATTATTAGACGATTATATTCAGATTAGGAAGGGTATATGGAAGTCAGAGGGTTAATCGAGATAATTTTTACCTTTATAATTCCCACAGATTTTTGATAAACTGTAAATAATCGTATTATGATACCCAGAATAAACTGAAAATGCGTCATAATCTTCAAAGGGATAATTGTAGCGAAAACGATACCCATAAAGACTGTATTAATCGCCTATGTGTTCTAATTTGAATACATATACCAAATAACACTATTATTTTGTTACAATTAAGGGGAGATATCCACTTGAGGGATTTTTTTCTTGACCCCTTTCTCCCTCATGTTTAGCCCCATTGCTTTTGATATTATAAAATGTTTGCCCCATTAGTTTAGTGATTTTAAGAGCTTTCACCCCATAGTAAGACCTTTCGTGCAATTCAGGTGTCTATTTTATCATGGCGAGCGATAGCGAGCCTGTAATTTAAGAGGAATCAGCCTTCGGCCGGGACATTTTTCTACCGAAAAATGTACAAATTTATCTTGAAAGGGACTCGAGGGGGTGTAATTTTAAGGTTGATGGAGGTCTAGGGAACAAACTAAATACCTCCCCTTAAGTGTTCAAATATTTACGGAATAAGAAATATGTATTGATTATTTAGTTAGTTAAAACAGGACTTCAGAGGCTATCAACCCTTCTGGAATATTAAGCCAGAACACCGTCGAGAATAGCGTCAGGATCGGAGCCCCTTTTCGAGGGTGGGGATACCTTATAATTATTGACTGATACGGCAGAGGTAAGTTATACTGTATAGTGGTTGGTGGTAGAGGGCATTGGGCTATTAGATGTAGTCCATGAGCCAGGCCAGATATCGGTACCACCTGGGGTGACTAAACACGAATGGTACTAAAATGTTTATAGAGTGACTGTAAGTACATTAAGATATGATAGCCTTCTCGCACTGGTAGCTTAGTCTAATTTTTTTGATGCAATAGGGGCGCTACCCAAAAATAAAGATTTTTAGCGTGACGCTCGGCGTTTTCCTCATTTTCTTTAAAATCCATCACACAATCATCGCGAAACTTTGAACACCTATGTAGAATTATATTCTCTACCAGAGTTGTTCCTAGGTATTTTTTCAAATTTCCTCATATTTCGGAATATACTCTATATTTTGGGTATTTTCCTCTAAATCTAGAATAAATCCTTAAATATGGGGAACATTGAAAAATATATTCTAACAGCTCTTGTAGCTTATTTGATTCTCTACAAGAATTATTCCGATGTGTATTTCAAGTTTCTCCATATTTAGGGGTTTATTTCATATTTGGGGATTTTTTGTTATATTTTGGGGATAATTTATTATTGGAAGGAGCAAACATATGTAGAGTGGTTTCCATGTAATGTGTTTGTTTGTTCATGGTTTAATGGTGATATTTTTTGCAGGTGTGTGTCGACTGTTTGACGGCAGGATGGAACCATCTGCGAGGAAGAGAGCACGGATCGACTGTATCATCCACTGCTCTGATGATGACAGCGATGCTCTGGTGTCACCACAGGATTTGGACTCCTGGAACACATTGCTCAGGGCTGCAGAAATCAGGCAGCATGATCCAGTCCTGGAAGCAGCCAAGGGCCTTGAAGAAGGAGGAATACCACACATACATTATCACCGTAAATGTCGTAGTCTCTTTACAATGAAGAAGTCACTGGATTCTATCCTTGCCAAGGGTGTCAAGATAGAATCAGCAAGCGTCGACCCCAGGAGGAGGGCATCAAGGGATGCCCCTAGTACTAGCAGGGTGTATGCCAAAGTATGTATCTTCTGCGAGAAGTCAAGCAAGTACATAAAAACAACAAAGACAAGGGAGCCACTCATACAGTGTGTTGAGCTACGAGCAGATGAGAAGATTCGCAGAGCAGCAATAAGGAAACTCAACCAGAGAATCCTTGGTTTAGTTAGCAGAGACCTTGTTGCTGCAGAGGGTCACTACCACAAGTCGTGCTACAAACTCTTCACAAAAGATGATTTCCCAGCGGCCGCCAGGTCGGGTGCAGGTGAAAATCAGGAAGAAAGCGAGGAAGCACGCTACGAAGAGGTTGAGACAGAAGCCCTCGAGGAACTCTGCTTGTATATAAGGACCAAATTATTCCCCAACCCAGAGGTACTGCCTATGACAAACCTCACATCTAGGCTTGAGAGATCCATGATGTCCCGTGGTATTATCCAACTGAAACCAGCGACAAAGAAACATGTTCGCCGAAAGATTGAAACCGAGTTTGGAGAATCACTACGCTTTGTCCCAGATGAGAAAGGAAAGCTTCTAATCTATCCACGCAGCCTCTCAATGGACGACCTTGCCCGGCAAGCACACAAAATGGCAAAAGACCTGCAAGAAGCAAGAGCAGCTAACTCTGAAGATGTCTTAACCAAAGCAGGAATGCAGCTGAGGAATGAGATCAATAAACAAGATGTGAGTCAGCCATGGCCTCCCGATACAGATCAGAATGTCATTCCTGCAGCAGTCACTCAATTCCTGCACACCCTGCTGACAGGAGAGTGTGAGTGTGAAACTCCCTCTGAAAGAGCTCAACGTCTTGCCACTTCCTTTGGCAGTGACTTGGTCTTTGCTGTTACCAGTGGCAAGACAAAACCACCCAAGCACGTACTGCTGACCAATGCTGTAAAGTCTTTGACAGGAAACACAGAACTGATCCGAACTCTGAATCGTCTTGGTCACTGTGTGTCTTACTCAATGTTTGAGGAGATCGATACAGCCCTTTGTATCCAGAAGCTGGAATGCTCAAAGGATGACATTCCACTGCCAGCAAACATCTACCCTGGTGTGTTCACAACCCTGGCCTGGGATAACATTGACCGACTTGAAGAGACCCTAAGTGGAGCAGGTACTTCTCATAGAGTCAATGGCATTGCTGTCCAGTCCAAGGTTGCAGGCTCTGTGCCAGAGAAAGTCCTGCCAGAGATTACCAAGTCCAAGATAAGAAGCATCACTCAGACATCATCAATGCTGCCAATATACAATGTTGGGCGGCGGGCAGGGCCACCTAGGATTGAGACTGCGTATGTCGACACTACCAAGGAAGTCCAGGATTCAAAGACAAAGAACCATATCTGGCTTCTTACTCGAATGTCAGACCATGAGGACCAGTCCATCAGCAGTTGGACTGGGTTCAACATCAAAATGCGCAGAGACATTGCAGTGGTTCAGGACACTGTAAGCTACCTGCCCACTATCAATGCTCCCGCAACAGAAATGTCCACCGTTAATGAAATCTTGGAACAAACGCATGCTATCATGCAGTCCTTACAGCTTAACAAGATTGTGTGCGTGTTTGATCAAGCACTCTATGCCAAAGCTGCCGAAGTTATCTGGAAACAAGAGAAGTTCAAGAACATTATCATCAGGATGGGCGTCTTCCACACAATCTGTAATCTCATCTCCACCATAGGAAAGAGGTTTCAAGATGCAGGTCTTAGAGATCTGTGTGTGGAATCAGGTATCATCGCAGAAGGATCAGTGTCAGGAGTGATGAACGGCAAGAGGTACAACAGAGCAGTGAGACTACACAAGCTCGTGTATGAAGCACTGATGAGGCTTGCATGGAAAGGCTTCCTTTCATGGCTAGAAGAAAACCATTCAAGGGACATACACCATCTAGATGAAACACTGAAGGACATCAACAGCTTTCACAGCAATGTGTCTCAGGGACTCTTTCAAGAGCTGATGGAGAGTGAATCATGCACACATATCATGAAGCTTTTCCAAGTTTATCTTGAGACCCTCAGAGATGAACACAACCTCTCAGCATTCTGGATGTCATACCTGGACATGGTTGAGATCATGCTGGACTTAATTCGAGCCTCCAGAGAAGGCAACTGGATGCTCCACCTAGGAGCAATCCGACAGATGATACCGTGGTGTTTTGCCTATGACAAAGTGAACTATGCCCGGTTCCTAACCTACTACTATGCCTTGATGTCTCGACTGCCCATTGAACACCCAGAGGTCCATGAACACTTCATGCAAGGTGGCTTTTCGGTCCAGATCGGTAGCAAGAATCCCTTTGGACGGATCCCTGTGGACCAGACAATCGAAGAGACGATCAACAAAGACACCCAGACACCAGGGGGCACAAAAGGCTTCAGCCTGAAAGGCGGAGCTGTCGCCAGGTACTACCTGACATCGGAGTATCGCAGCAGGTACTTAAGGCAGCTCAGGACTATGGTAGTAGGCCAAAAGTATACTGACTTCAGCCACCCAGACCTACAGATGCCCAGGATTAGAAGAGATGAGGCCGATGTCCAATCTTTAGTTCAACTGATGGAGACCAGCTGGTTGAACCCCTTCAACGCAGAGCAAGAAGATCTTGTCAGTTTGTCAACTGCGACTATGGCACCACCAGAAGTTGTCAAAGACCTTCTAGGGGCCTACAGAATAGGAGAGGATGCATATCAAGCCTTCAAGGAAGAGCGCCTGGAGATCGATACGCCAACTATACAGTTTCATGACACGATGACGAAGACGAAACTGAGAACGTTCACTAACATCAGAATGAAGCCACGCTCACAAGACCATGCCAAGGAGGTTATCTTAAAGGCTGACAGGAACCTATTTGGCCAGATGATCCTTGTTGCCGAGAACAGAAAGCTCAAAATGAGTGATGTCTTGGCTCATCCCCTGGGGCCTTTGCCTTGGGCACTTGCCAGCGGTGATGGGTCTCTCCGCAAGACCAACAAGGCTGCCCTCGCAAAGGAGTTAGAGAGGAATGTTTCTCCTGCAGAAGTGATACCCGAGCCCTCTGCTACCATAATTGATGGGATGAGCCTGGTCCACAAACTGAAGGGAAACGACAAAACTTTTTCACAGCTTGCAGGTACAGCACTGAGTCACGCTGTTCATGAAGGTGCTAAGAGCAGGCGCATTGATGTTGTGTTTGATATCTACAAGGAGACATCCATCAAGGATGCAGAACGAGCCAAAAGAAGTGCAGGCACAGGAATTCATTTCAAGAACATTCAACCTGGGCACAACATCCAGCAGTGGAGAAAGTTACTCGGTAGTTCCTCCAACAAGGCAAGTCTTATCAAGTTCTTGGTAGAAGAATGGAAGGCACCACAGCACAGGGAGAAGCTCAAGGACAAGGAGCTGTATGTCACATGTGAGCAGCGCTGCTTCAAGATCACCAAAGAGCAGTGGGAAGAGGCTCCTGAGCTTAAGTCAACTCAAGAAGAAGCAGACACACGCCTTCTTCTCCATGCACTTCATGCAGCAGAATCTGGGAACAAGTCTGTCATCATCACTGCAGAAGATACAGACGTCATGGTGTTGTGTCTTGGCATGTGCCACAAGATCCCATCCCATCTGTTCCAGAAGTGCGGGACGAAGAACCGGACAAGATTCCTGGATATCACCACACTGAGCCGCACACTGGGAGGCAGCGTGTGTGATTCATTGATTGGTATGCATGCCTTTACAGGCTGTGATACCGTCAGTGCATTCGCTGGCCGAGGGAAGATGACGACACTCAAGCAGGTGAAGATGGACAAGACATACCAGCATGCTTTTCACGAACTTGGACGCTCATGGGAAGTGTCTCCTGAACTCTTTGAGAAGCTACAGGAAATCACCTGCCACATGTACCTACCATCTACCCACACAACTAAGGTAAACAAGCTTCGGTATGAGCTGTTCTGTGCAAGACGTGGAGAGGTAGAGTCAAGTCAACTCCCTCCTTGTGAGGACTGCCTCTTCATGCATGCACTGCGTGCAAACTACCAGGCTGCGATCTGGAGGAGAAGTCTTCAGGGCCAGCCATTTGTTGCGAACCCAACAGACTGCGGTTGGATGACCGATGAGGACGGTAAGCTTGCCGTCAACTGGATGCGAGGCTCACCAGCACCAGATGCTGTTATGCAGCTACTGTCTTGCAAGTGTGTGCGGTCATGCGAACTCCCTAAGTGTACTTGCCTCAGCAATGGTCTAAAATGCACGGACATGTGCAGGTTACAGACATGTCAGAACAAGGCTATTGAAGAAGAGCCGGTGGCACAACAGTCAGATTCCGAGTCTGACGTAGATGATATTTAGGAGTAGTAATTTGCCATAATAGTATGTACAAGCCCATGGCATGCTTAGTGTGTATTTACAGGACTTGTATTAAATGTGACAATTACTATATGCATTTTGTTGACATTTAGGCATTCCTGTCCCCAAATTTGACATTTTAAAAAATTTCGGAATTTTCGGTAGGGTATGTCTATTCAAGAAGTGATAACGACCATTAAGCTACCAATGTGCAAGGGCTATCATATCAAAACATAAACTAGAGACATGTAGCAAGCTAAAAACACCTAAGAGAATTAGTCACCCCGGGTGGTACCGATATCCCAAAATTCGGGTCTTGGCTCATGGACTAATGGGTCTCTTGTGTTTATGTTGTAACTTATACTGTACTCTGTTCATTCGGGCTATCATTAGACGATCTTTTACAATTTGAGAATGATCTGTGGGAATTATATAGGCAATGACTATCTCAATTAACCCTCTGACTTCCATATGCCCTTCCTAATCTGAAGAAAATTGTCTAATAATAACCAGAAAACAGAACAGATATGCATCACCGTATCTTCCAAGGGTTAATCGGCCATGAAGTTGTCTCGTTCATATCGTTTGAGCTTAGTTGTGATTTGACTTTGAGAATTGGATAAAACGTCGAGCAAATTATTTAGAATTTCCTTCTGTTCATAATCACAAATTTACTTAGATACTACAAGCTTAACGTATATTTAGTACAAACAATGCTGTTATGAATGAAAACTCCGTATTCTCAGACAGGCTTATCTCTCTCTCTCTCTCTCTCTGGCAGTCTTTGATACTTTTCTCCAATCATGTGGGTTCACCTTATCCACACTTTATCCCGCCATTCATCTCTCTCTCCTCCTCCACCGCCTCCTTCAGCTCCCCCCCCCCCCTTGGTTTAAGAATCAATACAGTATTGGGCAAGTCATCAAAGGTCACTTTGGGTGGTAGTCTCTATTTGATCCCCGGGTGGCGGGAGTTACGGGGCCGATATTGTCGTTTTGTGGCCGGCGACGCCGTTATGAGCGTCTGCTGTCTGTGTGCTGGGGGGAAGGGGTGGAGGGGGAAGGGGTGTGTGATTGGGGAAATGGTGTGTGTGTGTGTGTGTGTGTGTTTGTGAGTGCGTTCGTGTAGTATTATTTGTCGTGTGTAAACATAAGGCCTAATATCAATGACTTTGCAGTTTTCAATAAATCAAGTAATGGTGGCATATGCTATAACCGGTAAGTCCCTTGGCTTTACTTCTTTCCAATTCATATTCATTTTCAGACAAGATTGATCGATTTTAGTCCTACATTTTGTGACTTTTCCCTAGGTCTCCTACTCTCATGGTTTCCACTTACCAAGACAACATTAGGAGTATTTGAGCAGGTTGACCTTTGAGGTGGGCGAGCAATATATGAACATATTGAGGACGTTTGTACTCACAGGCCATGCAACTAATAACTATCCAATCAGGTTAACAAAGTAGAGTACGGTAGTCTTTCTTCTACTCAACAAGTATACGGTATAAGCTTTGGAATTCTCTCCCTCAATGTGACTTTCCCTCATCGTATGACTTTTACTGCTTCAAGCTCCACGTGTCCAGCCATTTGGATTATAACGTACCTTGAATTTGGCTGTCTATAACTTTTTCAACTTTGGGGAAGACACTTTTTACAGGCAGCTTTGCCTTTTGTCTCCTTACGCATACAAATATTATATATATAATATACAGTGTAATTTCGTAATGCTGCAACAATATCGAAAGATACCTTTGCTTCTGTCGAAAGTTCACCTGCCACAGTAAGATAAGTGATCATGAAATTGACAACATATATTCCGCTTTGGCTGTGCACCCCAGTAGCTTGTGTAGGCTATGCAGGCGCTGGAAAGTGAAGGGGCTAAATAAAGGTTCTGTCTTGGTCCAGGATTCACATGGAAGGACATCTTGTGTTGCCAGAATGCTCAGGTCTGTATCCTTTACCCCTTGCACCACCATTACGTAATTATCATCATATTCTGGCTACTATTAGAAGACTTAGTTATTATCTACCTCTACGACTCAAATGGGTAAATACGATCTCAACAAGCCGTCTCTATAACATAGGTCCTGCATCAACAAGCCGTCTTTATAACATAGGTCCTGCATCAACAAGCCGTCTTTATAACATAGGTCCTGCATCAACAAGCCGTCTTTATAACATAGGTCATGCATCAACAAGCCGTCTCTATAACATAGGTCCTGCATCAACAAGCCGTCTTTATAACATAGGTCCTGCATCAACAAGCCATCTCTAACATAGGTCCTGCATCAACAAGCCGTCTTTATAACATAGGTCCTGCATCAACAAGCCATCTCTATAACATAGGTCCTGCATCAACAAGCCGTCTCTATAACATAGGTCCTGCATCAACAAGCCATCTCTATAACATAGGTCCTGCATCAACAAGCCGTCTTTATAACATAGGTCCTGCATCAACAAGCCGTCTCTATAACATAGGTCCTGCATCAACAAGCCGTCTTAACATAGTCCTGCATCAACAAGCCGTCTTTATAACATAGGTCCTGCATCAACAAGCCGTCTCTATAACATAGGTCCTGCATCAACAAGCCGTCTTTATAACATAGGTCCTTGCATCAACAAGCCGTCTTTATAACATAGGTCCTGCATCAACAAGCCGTCTCTATAACATAGGTCCTGCATCAACAAGCCGTCTTTATAACATAGGTCCTGCATCATCAAGCCGTCTCTATAACATAGGTCCTGCATCAACAAGCCGTCTCTATAACATAGGTCCTGCATCAACAAGCCGTCTTTATAACATAGGTCCTGCATCAACAAGCCGTCTTTATAACATAGGTCCTGCATCAACAAGCCGTCTTTATAACATAGGTCCTGCATCAACAAGCCGTCTTTATAACATAGGTCCTGCATCAACAAGCCGTCTTTATAACATAGGTCCTGCATCAACAAGCCGTCTCTATAACATAGGTCCTGCATCAACAAGCTGTCTTTATAACATAGGTCCTGCATCAACAAGCCGTCTTTATAACATAGGTCCTGCATCAACAAGCCGTCTTTATAACATAGGTCCTGCATCAACAAGCCGTCTTTATAACATAGGTCCTGCATCAACAAGCCGTCTCTATAACATAGGTCCTGCATCAACAAGCCGTCTCTATAACATAGGTCCTGCATCAACAAGCCGTCTTATAACATAGGTCCTGCATCAACAAGCCGTCTTATAACATAGGTCCTGCATCAACAAGCCGTCTCTATAACATAGGTCCTGCATCAACAAGCCGTCTCTATAACATAGGTCCTGCATCAACAAGCCGTCTCTATAACATAGGTCCTGCATCAACAAGCCGTCTCTATAACATATGTCCTGCATCAACAAGCCGTCTTTATAACATAGGTCCTGCATCAACAAGCCGTCTCTATAACATAGGTCCTGCATCAACAAGCCGTCTCTATAACATAGGTCCTGCATCAACAAGCCGTCTTTATAACATAGGTCCTGCATCAACAAGCCGTCTATAACATAGGTCCTGCATCAACAAGCCGTCTTTATAACATAGGTCCTGCATCAACAAGCCGTCTCTATAACATAGGTCCTGCATCAACAAGCTGTCTTTATAACATAGGTCCTGCATCAACAAGCCGTCTCTATAACATAGGTCCTGCATCAACAAGCCGTCTCTATAACATAGGTCCTGCATCAACAAGCCGTCTCTATAACATAGGTCCTGCATCAACAAGCCGTCTTTATAACATAGGTCCTGCATCAACAAGCCGTCTCTATAACATAGGTCCTGCATCAACAAGCCGTCTTTATAACATAGGTCCTGCATCAACAAGCCGTCTATAACATAGGTCCTGCATCAACAAGCCGTCTTTATAACATAGGTCCTGCATCAACAAGCCGTCTTTATAACATAGGTCCTGCATCAACAAGCCGTTTTTTTTTTAAGAGACAATGAACGGAGGAAGGAAAACACAGATAAAACAAAAAGGTCCATGTGCCTAAAGGCATCCTCCATTCATAAAATGTTTGTAACAACTGGATTTAAACATTTGTTGATTGTAAGTTTGTGGAAAGCAATTCGAGGGAAGTGAATTCCAAAGAGTAGTAGCTCTGGGGATAAATGAATTCTGATAAGCAGAAGTTCTGCATTGTGGAGGAGAAAGTGTAAATTCATGGGCGCTCTCAGCTGCCCTAGTTCTACGGGGAAAGATGTGGGATGGCGGCACAATTGAAGCAAGTTCCTAGGAACAATTGCTGTGAAAATATCTGTAGAATAATGCAAGGGATGCAACGTTTCTTCGTATGGCTAATGTAGGAAGGTCCTGTGTGATTGCAGGGTTATTGAATCTAATAGCTTTATTTTGAATTTTGTCCAACTGCCTCAATGCAACCACTCCACTTCCACCCCACAGAGGTGAACAGTAATCCATCTGAGAACGCACATGACTTTTATATATTACGGCCAACTGCTCGTCAGTGGAAGAATTCTCGAACTCTGTACAGGAATCCCAGTTTTTTAGAGGCATTCTTAGCAATGCTTCTAACATAATGTGTCCAGCTCAAGTTAGTAGTTAATGTTACACCGAGAATGTCAATACTAGGGAATATTTACATCATTAAAAAATATATGGGAGTCAGTGAGATTCTGTCGGTTAGAAAATTGAATGTACTTGGTTTTCTGTGCATTAAAGGAAACTAGATTCTCTTGTCCCCATTCATTAATTCTAGAAAGGTCCTGGTTCAGAGAAATTGCAGTGTTTATTTTTGAATTTATAAGATCGGGTTGGGTGAAAGAATTGGTAAATGTGAAGGAACTGTGGAGTGTTGAGTCATCTGCGTAGGAATGTATTGGATTATGAGTGGTAGATATGAGATCATTGATATGAATGAGGAACAGAGTTGGGGCCAAAACTGATCCCTGGGGAACACCAGCATAGGTCCTGCATCAACAAGCCGTCTTTATAACATAGGTCCTGCATCAACAAGCCGTCTCTATAACATAGGTCCTGCATCAACAAACCGTCTTTATAACATAGGTCCTGCATCAACAAGCCGTCTCTATAACATAGGTCCTGCATCAACAAGCCGTCTTTATAACATAGGTCCTGCATCAACAAGCCGTCTCTATAACATAGGTCCTGCATCAACAAGCCGTCTTTATAACATAGGTCCTGCATCAACAAGCCGTCTCTATAACATAGGTCCTGCATCAACAAGCCGTCTCTATAACATAGGTCCTGCATCAACAACCGGGCTCTATAACATAGGTCCTGCATCAACAAGCCGTCATCAAACATAGGTCCTGCATCAACATATAACATAGGTCCTGCATCAACAAGTTCTATAACATAGGTCCTGCATCAACAAGCCGTCTTTATAACATAGGTCCTGCATCAACAAGCCGTCTCTATAACATAGGTCCTGCATCAACAAGCCGTCTCTATAACATAGGTCCTGCATCAACAAGCCATCTCTATAACATAGGTCCTGTATCAACAAGCCGTCTTTATAACATAGGTCCTGCATCAACAAGCCGTCTTTATAACATAGGTCCTGCATCAACAAGCCGTCTTTATAACATAGGTCCTGCATCAACAAGGCGTCTTTATAACATAGGTCCTGCATCAACTTCAAACTATCGTCTAATTTCAGCCAGAATCAAAGGTAATAATGCGTCATGGTGATGGAGGGGGTAAGGGGAGATAGCTCGTTGTTTTGGTCCCCCTTCTTCCTCATGTTTAGCCTCATTAGTTTTCAGATTTTATATCGTTCGGCCAATTAGTTTGGCGATTTTAAGACTTTCCTCGCTATTTCTTTGTCAATATTAAGACTTTTTGTGTCATTTAAGTTCCGATTTTTTCCTGGCAAACGATAGCGAGCCTGTACTTTTTAAACAATCGGCCTTCGGTCGTAAAAAATTTCTATCGAAAAATTTATAAATTTATCTTGATGGAGGGTCTTGGGGGTGTACTGTTTTAAGCTTGGTGGAGGTCTGGGGAGGAAAATAAAGAAAGCATACAAAAATACATGAATAAGGAAATATATACCCCCCCCCCCTCCCCCCCTTAAGCAGGAGACAACAATGGGCGACCCCACACAGGCGGATCTTCTGTTGGAGTCATGTGATAAGTGGCCAAATATGTGGCACAGGTTTCTATTGACCTCATTCAAAAGTTTAAATTTGCTAAATGACATAATACAAAATCAACAGGTAGAACTAGTAAGGATTTTAATTGACAATAAGGCCATTTTTTTTTTTTTTTTTTTTTTTCTATGTGATTGAGGGAGGCAAAAGGCATAACTGCCTATAGCGAGTGCCTCCCTCATAGTTGAAAGAGTGACAGGGCCAAAATCAAGGGAAGTTCGAGCCAAAATGCCTGGACACACAGGGTTTGAAGCAATTTAAGTCATAGGAAGAGGGAAAGACTGATTCTGGGAGAGCGTTCCAGAGCTCAGCTGTTGAGTAGAAGAAAGTTTGAGAGTAACGTTTCACTCTTGGGTTGGAGAGTTGCACAGAGTAGGGGTGGGATTGAGTTGCAAGACGGGTACCACGTGCCCTACGTAAAGGAGGTGGTATGCACTGGGATAGCTCTGAGGAACACTGATTATTATAGTAGCGATAGAATAGCGAGAGAGATGCAACATTGCGGCGGAGAGAGAGAGAGATTGCAGAGAGTTGGTGAGTGGACGGGAGTTAATGATACGAAAGGCCTTCCTTTCAACTTTGTCTAGGAGAGCGGTGTGAGAGGAACCTCCCACACATGTGAACAATACTCAATACAAGGGCGCACTATGCCCCTGTACAGAGCAAGAAGCTGTGCAGGGGAAAAGAACCCCCTAAGGCGGTTGAGCACACCCAGCTTCTGGGCTGCCTTAGCAAGACTGGTAATATGGTCCTTCCAAATGAGAGCAGAAGAAAAAGAGACACCAAGAATATTGAGAGAAGATGAATGGTTGATTTTTGTATTGTTGAAGAATAAGGGATAGTCCGCTGGGAGATCCTGACTGGTAGATGTGGAGAAATTGGGTTTTGGAAGCATTAAAGTTAACAAGGTTTCTCTGCCCCAATTGGAAATAGTATTAGATCAGAATTTAAGAGTTCTATGGCTTCATTACGTTTGTCGTTGAGGGATTGCTGGGGGCGGCGTTCTGAAAAACTAAAGGAGTAGTGTAGGGTTGTGTCGTCTGCGAATGCATGGATGGGAATTAAAGTTCAGTTAAGGAGATCATTTTTTAAAAATTAGAAAGAGAATAGGAGATAGGACAGAGCCCTGAGGAACACCGGAGTTGATAGGGTGAGGAAGTGAACAATGGCCGTCCACAACCGCGGCTATGGAACGGCCGGAAAGGAAATTAGAGACAAAGGCACAGATGGAGGGATAGAAACCGAAGGAGGGAAGTTTAGAAATTAAAGATTTATGCCAGACTCTATCGAAGGCTTTCGATATGTCTAGTGCAATAGAAAAAGTCTCGCCGAAGTCCCGAAAGGAGGATGACCAAGAGTTAGTAAGATATGAAAGAAGATCACCAGTAGAGCGACCCTTAAGGAAGCCATACTGGCGATCTGAGAGCAGATTATGAGAAGAGAAATTCTTAAAAAATTTGGAAGCAAGAATAGTTTCAAAAACTTTAGAAAGACAAGAGATAAGAGCAATTGGACGATAGTGGTTATTTTGAGGGGTCTATTTATTTACATATTAACTTATGTTTTAGTTTCCTCGTTAGACCTTCATCAAGCTATACAAACACTCCCTAGACCCCCCTTCAAGATAAATTTGTACATTTTTCGGATTCTCTTAAAATTCCAGGCTCGCTATCGCTCGCCAGGAAAAAATCGACACCTAAATGACACGAAAGGTCTTGATATTGACATAGGAATGGGACGATTGGTTTTAAAATCGATAAACTAATGGGGAAAACGTCTTAAAATCTGAAAACTAATGGGGCTAAACATGAGGAAGAAAATGGACCAGCAAAACAACCCACCTCCCCTTAATAGCCCTGACAAGATGTTTAGAGTGTCCACTAAGACTCATATCTAGCCAACAATTAAACGAATCAGACAAACAATTACCGACATGTACTCTGTGTGAGGTCGACCATTACATCAATAGAATATGAATAAATGACTTGCATGGTTCAATAACAGAGTAGCCATAAGAGTTGCTATAATTCTGTGTAAGGTCGACCATTAACATCAATAGAATATGAATAAATGACTTGCATGGTTCAATAACACAGTAGCCATAAGAGTTGCTATAATTCTGTGTGAGGTCGACCATTACATCAATACAATATGAATAAATGACTTGCATGGTTCAATAACACAGTAGCCATAAGAGTTGCTATAATTCTGTGTGAGGTCGACCATTACATCAATACAATATGAATAAATGACTTGCATGGTTCAATAACACAGTAGCCATAAGAGTTGCTATAATTCTGTGTGAGGTCGACCATTACATCAATATAATATGAATAAATGACTTGCATGGTTCAATAACACAGTAACCATAAGAGGTGCTATAATTCTGTCGATACCCATTTTTACAAACATAATACAAAATAAAATAAGTTATAATATAACACTTGCAAAATAAACAAACCAAAACAGTAACGACACAATATAAAGACAACATAACTAAACAAAATCACTGTGGAAATAACGATTTAGCAAAATAAAACTGTGAACTAAAAGAACACCAAGCCACCACATAGAATGTACATCACTATATGAGTAAGTGAATTTGGTTCCCAGGCAAATTACTCGCACATTATATTAACGTACTCTCGTCATATTCAAGGAATTTGTCAATTTGGGAAGTTCAGGACGTTCTGGTAAATTATGGTGAATTCTGGGAATAATAATAATAATAATAATAATAATAATAATAATAATAATAATAATACAATAATAATAATAATAATAATAATAATAATAATAATGATAATAATAATAATAATGATATAAATATATTAATACAAATACATACTAATAATGCTAATAGTTGTAAACATTAGTTTACATAATGGCAGCCAGATGAGCTGATAATACACATTTTACAATTTAGTGGATGAACATGAAAAAAGGATTATGATGATGATGACGATGAAGTGTGTGTGTGTGTTTTTTTCCTTTATCCCTTCTACCTTTAGTTTAGCCCCATTATTTTGTTTCAGATTTAGGACGTTCGCCCCATTAGTTTGGCAATTTTAAGATCTTTCGCCTAATTTCTTTGTAAATATTAAGACCTTTCGTGCCATTTGGGTGTAATTTAGAAGGATCCGGCCGACGGACATTAAATGTTGTCTACATAATGTACAAATTTATCTCGAAGTGGGGGGTAGGTGGGAGAGGGGGGGGGGGGTCCTAGGGATGTATTTGTTAAGCTTGATAAGTGGTAGAGGGAGACAACTAAACCCTTAATATGAGGGTTGTATGTACGGAATATATAAATCATCAGTGAAAACGTGATCTTATAGTGTCATTATTGCTAGAAAACGATACCACACAATTAGGAAACCATGAATCCTGATTTAAGGGGGAATAGGCTTATGTATTTGTTAGTTTATGTATGTTTTCATTATCTGTTTTAGCTTCCTCCCTAGACCTCCATCAAACTTAAAAACAACAAAAAACAAAAAAAACAAGACCCTCCTTCAAGATAAATTTGCAAATTTTTCCATCGAAAAATGGCCCGGCCTCTTAAATTACAGGCTCGCTATCGCTCGACAGGAAAAAATCAACACCTAAATGACGCGAAAAGTCTAAATATTGACAAATAAATGGGGAGAAAGGTCTTAAAATCACCAAACTAATGGGCCGAACGTCTTAAAATCTGAAACTAATGGGGCTAAACATGAGGAAGAAGGGGGACCAGAAAAACTACCCATCTCCCCTTAAGCTATCATATATCTCGCCACAACTTGATTCTCTGAAGGAACATATTAGACTGTAGGATAATTTCTACGAAGTATTTACATAACACAGACGTCACGTAATCACCGAGTCACACCCCTTTGAGGATTATGACGCGCTTTGTCTGTTTGTTCATGCTATTATTAGATTATTTTACTTAGTTTAGGAAGAACTTGTGGAAGCTAAATAATTAATTGAGATAGTTTTTACCATTTTGATTCCTAGAGATCCTGCCTAAATTGCATAAACTCGTCTAATGATAAACAGAATAACGTTAACCTTTTGAGGATTACGACCTGTTGTGTTAGCTAATTCTTGCTATTATTAGATGATTTATTTACGAGGAACATATTATGGGAGCTAGAAAGTTAATTGGGATAGTTTTCAACCCATTTGATTCCTAGTGATCCTGCGTAAAGTGCAGAAAATCGTCTAATGGTAAATATAATAAGTGTTTACACATTGTATTTCTAGAGAACGTGACTAAGGTGTATAACATTGTCTTATGGTACACAGACTAAAGTGTAAGAATGTGTCCTCAAATACTGAAAGAGTTGAGGGTAGAATGGTAGTTATTCTTGTCCCCCTTCTTCCTCATGTTTAGCCCCATTAGTTTTCAGATTTTAAGACGATCGGCCCATTAGTTTGTCGATTTTAAGAACTTCCTCCTCATATCTTTGTCAATATTAAAACTGTTCGTGTCATTTAGGTATCGATTTCTTTCTAGCGAGCGATAGCAAGGCTGTACTTTCAGACGAATCGGCCTTCGGTCGGGACACTTTTCTATCGAAAAATCTACACATTTATCTTGAAGGAGGGCCTTGGGCATTTTTCTTTTTCTTTTTTTCTTTAAGCTTGATTGAGGTCTAGGGAGGAAACTAAAAATATACATAAATGAACAAATAAATACGCCCATCACCTATTAAACTTACATGTTATCATATAACCGAGCCATTTATCCAGCGTGGCTATACATCTGAAACAGCTTAACCTTGACGGTAAATTGGTATGTCGCCTTCATGATTACACAGATATTACGACTATTTTGTAGCGAAATATGTTGTTAATTATGAATCTTGACATTATTATTAGGCAGAAACCGAGTACTTTAATATATTTCCATTTAGTATCGAGACATCGGTTGCTAAGGGATTCAATTTACCATCAGCTGGAAAGAAAAGACTATTATCATCACACTGGCCGATCTAATGTGTATTCCTATTATCATCAACCCACCAATTAACTTACAAATAAACATGATAAATTAAATCTATGAATATATGTGGTATACCCAGGATTAGAACCAAGGACACTCATACAGAATATATGCACACTAACCATTCAAGAACAATAATATGTCAAGCTAGGAGACATGACAAGAAATAGTTGATCTTGGCCTTTGCGTTTCGGAGGTTCGATAATCGGTTCGAGGGTTCAACATGTGTCAGAATGTGTGACCGCTACCATACGAGTAATATCCAACCCATGTTTTGGACAGTTGATAATGGGAATAGTTTGGTGTGTTAGAAGGGAAACATATTGGGGTCAAGGTGGCAAGGGACTGGGGTTCTCGAAAAGGGGTTCCAGTCCTGACGCTCTTCTTGACTTACAGTGTGCTGGCTTAATAATCCAGAAGGGTTGATACCCTCTGCAGTCCTATTTGAACCCCTTGAGTACCAGCGACGGCATTTTTATCATATTCTAGCAATTGTTAGACGACTTTATTCAACTTAGGAAGGACTTCTAGCAATAACCAGGCATCAAAATATCTCAATCAACCCTGTTAACTACCACATATCCTTCCTAGACTGTATAATATCTTTTAAATACAGCTGGAATAAAATATAACACATATCGCTGGTACTCAAAGGGTTAACTAACTAATTAGTCAAGTCGGTGATAGTTCAGGCATTAACCCATGGCCAACCAGAGGCAAATCCAGAACTATATGACTACACCCAGTTCATTATAGGTAGGCCAGAAATACAAACACCAACCTAGCATAATTAAACAAGGACATGCTTAATTGAGCTAATAATTCTACCACTTGGGAAGAGTCGACCAGGGAATAGCAAATTACAGCCCATTTGCTCTAGCCCTTTTATATTTACAGAGGGTAGGGGTTACGATTCTTGGGCTACTTATAATGAATGGACTATAGTGTTTGTCAGAATATAAGGGGATAAAGGTACGTACCGTTGTATTGAAGGAATTACTTCTATTAGGTTAAGTGAAAACGACCATTAAAATAGGTCTTCGAATTGACTATGATAAGCCAATGTTCTGTATCACACACGTTTGATGTACCCATACTTAATGCAATGGAATACATGAGAGAGAGAGAGAGAGAGAGAGAGAGAGAGAGAGAGAGAGAGAGAGAGAGGAGCGGGTGGCAGGGCAGCAGATGGTGTTCAGTAGAGGAACTTGGACCGTACGGTAGTGGGAAAATGAAGCAATTCCTCAGCTCAGATTCAGGAGAGAGAGAGAGAGAGCGAGGAGAGATGAGAAGCGAGTGGCAGAGCAGCAGAGAGCGTTCAGTAGAGGAACTTGGACCGTACGGTAGTGGGAAATTGAAGCAATTCCTCAGCTGAGATTCAGGCGAGAGAGAGAGAGCAGAGAGAGGCAGAGCAGCATTTGGAGTTCAGTAGAGGAACTTGGACCGTACGGTAGTGAGAAATTGAAGCAATTCCTCAGCTCAGATTCAGGAGAGAGAGAAAGAGGGGGGGGGGTGGGGGAGATCTTCCGGATTCGAATTTACTTGAACAGTATTTTCACATAAGAAAAACTGGACAGAACATGACAAGGGAAAAAGCTGACCGGTCCAATCTATCAAGAACAGTCCTTAGAAGAACAATTTAGCGAAAAAAAAAGATCCAACATAACGGAAAAGGGCGGGTGCAACCCGGAAAGGGTTGACTAGGGAGCTATCCCGCCAAAGGCGGCTTTCTAGGGGCCTTCTAGCTGATGCTGAGAGGATTGGGTTCTAGTATTGGTGATGGGCTGGTCTAATCAGAGTGCGAACTGAGCAATCTCTGCCCATATCCATAGTACTCTATGTTCCTTTTACTTAGATATTTTCTCGATCTCAAGTGACGGCGCTCTAAAGGTGGATTGACCTCCAATTACCAAGGATGGCAAGCAAGCGTCACATTTTCCTGCCATCAACTTTCTCTTCCATAATGCTGAGGGGACACAGGGGCCTGGGTGGGGCTTTGGTTTCCCGGGCATTTCCGCACCCTCCTCAGCTCCCGCCATGGAGTGGCTTCGGTCAACCAGGCTTTATGTGGTCGACGGGGCAGGTCTGTGGGACGCTCGGTTATGGCCTTGGCCTTGCTCGGGGCCTTGGGGCTGTTCGGCCAGGCAGCTTGGGGAACAACAACAACAACAACAACAACTGGAAAAGGTTGCGGATACGGTTTGTTAAGGAAGAGGTCCGGGGAAGCAGTTATAGGGCGGTGTTGTGGGCGTGTGAGGCGGCCACTTAACAGTCCCCCCGTAACGAAGGGTGGTCTAAAACTTAACCTTGGGCCTCGGCAGGTATTGAAGAAGCAGGAGGTAGAGAGAAGGAGGATTGTCTTTGGTTTCATCCTCAAAAGCAGACTCCCCCCCCCCTCTCTCTCTCTCTCTCTCTCTCTCTCACACACACACACACACACACTCTCTCTTTCAAACTGCTTCCCCTTTTTTCATCATTCACACTCTCTATCCCATTTTACACACTTTCTCCCTTCTTATATTATCCTTCATCACCCCGCCCCCCCCCCTCTCTTTCTCCCTTTTCATCCCACTCCAATCCCTCCCTCTCTTTCTCTAACTCTCACTCTACCTCGCACCCCTCTCTCTCCCAGCCTTATTATCTAGCAGGCAACAAGGTATTGGGTACAGGAACATTTTGTGGAGACTGTTAGGCTATTGGGCCACCACCAGTTCACAAAAGGGAATTCTCAAGACGGTCTTGGAAACAAACTACTGCTTCGACTACAGTTAAGGAGGCCCCAGAAGAGACAAGCGGGTAACCTTAATTGTTTGTTATTACCTCTTGCTGTGTGTTTATTACCAATTGTTTGTTAGTACCATTCATTGTTTTGTTATTAACTCTTTTTGTTTGTTATTACCCTTTACCGTTTACTTCTTAGTGTCTGTGTTACCGCTTTGTGCTTTTTTTTCTATTGTTGTTATTACATTTGACTGTTATTACTTCTTAGTGTTTATTATTATCTCTTATTGTGGTTATAACCTCTTCTTAGTTTGCTATTACCCATTACTGTTTACTTTTTATTGTTTGTTATTACCTATTGTTTGTTATTACCTCTTAGTGTTTGTTATTATCTCTTAGTGTTTGTTATTACCTCTTATTGTTTGTTATTATCTCTTAGTGTTTGTTATTACCTCGCATTGTTTGTTATTATCTCGTAGTGTTTGTTATTATCTCTTAGTGTTTGTTATTACCTCGGATTGTTTGTTATTACCTCGTAGTGTTTGTTATTACCTCTTAGTGTTTGTTATTATCTCTTAGTGTTTGTTATTACCTCTTAGTGTTTGTTATTACCTCTTAGTGTTTGTTATTATCTCTTAGTGTTTGTTATTACCTCGCATTGTTTGTTATTACCTCTTAGTGTTTGTTATTATCTCTTAGTGTTTGTTATTACCTCGGATTGTTTGTTATTACCTCGTAGTGTTTGTTATTATCTCTTAGTGTTTGTTATTACCTCTCATTGTTTGTTATTACCTCGTAGTGTTTGTTATCGCCTATTGTTTGTTATTGCCTCACGAAATTTGACAGGTTACAAGGGTTGAACAAACAATTAGGGGTCTATTAAGATATAAGATAGTTCAAAAGGATTTCGCAAGAGAACCTAGGTACAAAAATAAAAATAAAAAATAAAAATAATAATAAATTAAAATAAATAAATATATAACTAAAAAACGTTGCTAGTGGCTGGGTTCCATATCTATCTTTGTACAGTCGCAGCCAGAAATACTTGGACACCCTCTATTGTTACATTGATTCAACAGATTTTAACCCTTTGAAGATACGATGCAGCATTTTGACAGTAAATTCTGGCTTATATTCGATTTTTGTTTATCAGATCTGAAGGGTATATGGAAATGAGAGGGTT
>CM064550.1:256412-313912 GCA_032716605.1 Paralithodes platypus
CGGCTGGAATTTTTATTTTGCGGACTCGAGGTTTGCAACATGGGGGTACTTTCCAGAGCTTCAAACCCGCAAATAGGCAGCCATTTTGGCGCCAACGCTAATTCGCCAACAAAATTACACTTCCGCCATGGCGGAATTGGCTATTTGCTGAAGTGTTGGCTAAAGTGCCCAGCTCTGGCTCTCATCTACCAGCCACAATGTCAAACAGATTTGAGATATTGGTAGAGATGGAAGACGAACCAGAAGAGACCAGGCTCGTTGGGGATTCCATCCTACGAGGACAGGTCGAAGAGTTCTGCGACAGAGTCCCAAATCAACGAAAAAGATTTTGCATCCCAGGAGCTGGACTGGACGACATTGTGGAAGCCTTCGAAGATACCACAAAGGATGCAAATGAAAATACCCTTTTTGTCATCCATGCTGGTTCAAATGACGTCATGCGCACCAGATCCGAAGAGTTGATGGAGAAATATCGCAAGATGATCCAGCACTACAAAAACAAGTCAAGGAATATCATCATCTCAGGCATTCTCCCCAAGATCGACGCACCTGACAAATTCTACGACAAGGCCTTCAGCACAAATAGCCGACTAAAATATTTGTGTCTGAGGGAAGAAGTTGAATTCATCAACCTCTGGGACAACTTCTACAACCAGCCTACTCTGTTCCGCAAGGATGGCACTCATCTAAACCCTGTGGGTTCAGCACGCATGGGTCGTCTCCTACACGAAGCAGTCCGCAGCCATGGATCAAAAAACGCCATCCGGAAAGAAGGTGTTGGATGATTTGATGTCACATAAATCATCAAACAACAAGAAAAAACCAGAGGCAACCGAGGACCACCAGCGATAAGGACCGAAGCCAGCGAGGACCGAGAGGATAGCCATGAACATAAATGTAGATCCGATCAAGACACCAAAAATATTATTAAAGAGCGTTCCGTGGGAGTTCTAAAAGAACAAATTTAAAGGTTTTCTCTGCAAACCGCTCGTAGCATACACAATAAAGTTTCAGATTTAGAGGCGCTAGTGTTTACAGAAAATTATGATGTGATTGGCATAACAGACAGAATCTTGGCTCAATACCAGAAGAGAGAGCACTTTTTAGCAGAGTATTCACTTCGCCGGTTAGGTAATTAAAAAGTTTGAGGAAAAGCGACGAATACATGCAAAATGCGAGGTTGGCGTTTTACCATTGTATCAACAGAAAGTCTTAACCTCCTGAAACCCTCATTCAATGTCAATAAACCTCAAAATTGACTGGGGTGACGCGTCGACCAGCATACTTTTGTGGTAATAAAGAATGAACTAGTACGGTACAAAAAAAATAATACTTGCATTAATACACAGACCTACCAGCTCAATCAAGACAGATGGGGGGGGGCCATAGCCTGAGCTGCAAACTGACAGGAAGTAAAAGAAGAGAGAATTTAACGCAAGGTAGGGAGAACAAATTGCAGATGTAAGGTAAAACTCACACCGAAGATTACCGCGTAATTTTTGGGCGACTTTAATTTAACCTGGTGAACAAGGGGGGCGATACTCTTACTTCAACACTCCCGGGGGACATGACTTGTAGTACGGAACTTAGCAAAAAGAGCTTCGCATTTATAATCCAAGTTGTTCCAACGCCGGCCCGTGGTAATAATGTTCTTTATTGACATTGGTAGCTTGCAACAAAAGAAGAATTAATAGAGAAGTTGAATGTTGGGGATGACTTCAGTAACAGCGACCATCGTACGATAACTTTCACCTTTTAAAGTAATCTAGTAAACGCAACCAAATAGTAGCATCGAGAAAAAGTCCCCTAAACTTTCAAGAAATGGGCACAACTTCCATAAACTTTAGAGCTATGTTTTTAAAGATAACTGGACTGGAGCTTTTTAATTCACCAATAACGACCAATAAATACATCTTGGAAGTTATACCCGAAAGCCACTTACCTAAAAGCAGTGACCAAGACTGCATACCATCGGAAAATACCCCCCCGTGCGGTCCAGGCCATACATAATAAGCCCAAATGGTGGAATAAAGATATTTCAAACTGCAACACGGTCCAGGCTCAACAAGTACCTGCTTGCTACAAAAATTGTGCTAATGATAGAATTAAAATCCCTCACAAAATTACCGAAGAACGGCTGAATGAAATTTGGTAGGAGCTACGTACGCAAAGCCCAAAAAGTTAATGTAAGTCCCAAATGTAAAAAGACCTTAGGAGTTACATAGTGCGCAACTCTAAAACGTAGAAACAAACCCGAAAGAATTCGGGGGGAAGGGGATAGTTGATATCAGAAAGCAAAAAGTAGTTTACTTCAAACTGTATGGACCGTTAGTCGATGAAAATGGAAGCAAATACACCAAAGACGAAGTACAAATGAGTAATGCACACTCAATACCTTCTTTGCATCAGTTTGCAACAGGGGACCTCAGGTGATGGGGATCCCTACACTCATCGTGACGAGTCAGATTGATAATTCAGCTGTTCTAACGCATATATCACGCTGTATACAGAGAGGGCAATATTGAATTGTTAATAGATAAACTCAAGGTCAAATAAAACGCCTTTGGACCGGATAACAATCTCGCCTAGATATCTAAAAAGAAGCTCAAGGATGAGCTCTTCCAAACCACTGACATTACTATTCAATAAATCCTTGTCTCAGTCTGGAACTATATCCTGAGTCAAGTGGAACCTAGCCAACGACAACAAAAAAAAAAGCAGAAGCCCGATATCCAAAAAAGGGTATGCAAAAAAAGTACATAATAGAGGAAAGAAAGAGTAGCAAATCCCCCTACCCAGTAACTAGCGGTCTGTTACCCAATTAGCATTAACCCTACCAGTTGAGAATGGTAAAAATGCTTTAGAAACGGTCATACGAGACAGACTCGTAAATCACTTAGAGGAAAATAACATGACTTAAAGATACGCCAACACGGCTTTCGTAAAAAACGTTCCTGTTTAACCAAACCTCTTAGACTTCTTCCAACGATATCCTCTACCCCCTCTACGATGAGAGGGGTAAAGGCTGCTAGATATTATATACTACCTTGATTTTCCCATAAGGCCTTTGGAACAAGTTCCCCACAAACGTTTGACTGCTAAAACTAAAATGCATGGACATACAAGACAGTGTGTGTGAAATGGGCATAGAAAATTGGCTCAGCGACAGAAAGCAAGAGAGTTAAGTCCCTCAAACGAGTAAGCGCATTCTAAATGGACCAATGTAAAGTAGCGGGGCGGTTACCCCAGGATCGGTACTAGTCCAATTCTCTTTCGTAAATTTACATCAACGTACATAGATGGAGGGTACTCACATCCTGTACAATCGTCAAAATATGCTGACGATACAAAACAAATGCAAAAAGCGTAACTCTCAAAAGAGCAAGTTGACGATAATAGCTGCAACACAATCTAGGATTAAATATGTCATGTTGGGGCCCCAAATTAATGGCAAATGAGTTTCAATGACGAGAATAAAGGTAAAGTACTACATATCGGATACCTAAATGAGAAAGCAAACTATTCGATGAATGGCACTCTGCTTAAGAATGTAAACAGAGAAACCGATCTGGGAGTAACATATCGGAGTAACCTAGAACCTGGTCAACAATGTACCGAAGTTATTGAGAGGCTAAACAAAATAATTGGCTTTATAGACAGGTGATTTGAGCATAAAGCCAAAGAAGTTATCCTAACCCTTTACAATTCCTTAGTCCGCCCTCTTCGGGAATACTGCGTTCAATCCTGGTGCCCTTATTACCAAAAAGATATAAACAAGCTAGAACGAGTTCAACATAGAGTTACCAAAATGATACCTAGCCTAAAGAACAAACCATACGAAGAGCGTCTTAAAAAGTAAATCTAGTCCTTTAACCCAGCGCAGATTAAGAGGCGACTTAATTCAAGTGTTCAAAATCAGCGAAGGCATCGACAGATGGACTGTATAAGTACTTCACTATCGACCATCTAATTACACGCGGGGAAACGTTTTCAAATTATTGGTAAATCTTTTAACTCACACGAATCTAAGAATTTCTTCTTCAATCGAGTTGTCAACTTGTGGAATGGGCTTCTCCGAAACATTATAGACTGCATCACCGTTGATTCATTTAAACTCCGCCTAGACAAATATCTCGCATCAAACCTGCGACTGACTGCGTTTGTAAATGAATAACTTTATTTTATCCCCCCCTCAGCTACTAACCCATCTGTCCCCTACTAACTTCCTAATCCTTCCACGGACATTAGTTCCAGGGCAGTAATTCCCTTTACAATGTTCCCTTACCCCCTCTAAACCACTGTTTGGGCACTTGATCCTCAGTGTTTTGGAGGACAAGTGTGACGCATGTCCACGTGTGAGCATGCTGTACAGAACGCCTAGTCATGCCCCACTCTCGCTATGATCGTCAGGGCAGGAACTTTGGCTGCAGTCTATGTAGAGTTTCCTAACTTAGTTCATGTGAGCCGTTGTACTATAAGTATTATGAATATGTATTTTGTTTTCATCTGAGTCAACGAGTTCTATTTTATATCATTAGTTATAAGTATTGTGTGTAAAACTTATTTGTAATGATGGGAAGAGAAACAGCCACAGTTGGGGGTCAGTGGGTGCGCCAGGCGGGAGGTGGGCCTAACTCACTCCCATTCCTCCCTCCCTCAGTGCTAGGGGAGCCTTTGTCTATCCCAGAGGAGAGAGAGAAATTACGTAATGGTTGTCAGTGGGCGGTCCTTAGTAGTTCACGTTGGGCTCACTAGAGGGCCGGGTATAAAAAGGGACGTCCATCCATTTTTTTCATCAGAACTCATTAGGCAGAGCGACTTCTCATTTCCCTTGCTAACTATATATATTCTTCTGACTGATGGTAACTTTCTCTACTACCTTACATTCTTATCTCCTCTTTTCCCTCCCTGTTTAACTTCCACGGTCCCGTTGGTGCAGAGCTAGTCAGCCAACGTATTATCGCTTGAGTTCTCACGAGATACTTGCCTATTAGATAGCCTATTTTGGAAGGGTTGACTTAGAATAGGATTGATTTATGTTTGTTGCACTTGTATATGCATTTCCCTGTGTGTTATTATTATTATTCCTGTTTTCTGCTAGTCTAGGTAATGCTAGACTGGGGTAAGGCTTTTCTGTGTTAAGAGTTGTTGTTTGATGCAGTGGTTAAGCGATAAACCTGCATACTCGTTTCGGTTCAGTGAAGCCTAGGTTGGCTTCGCGGCTGACTGTGTTGAGTTAATAATTTACAGTGCGTGAGGGCAGAGCCTAACCACCCTGTATTTTATTAACAGTTTGTTTTTACTTTGTCAAGGAGCCGGGAGAAAACCAGATACAAGGGATCTGGATTTCTCAATGTGCACTTGTTAGTTTTAATGTAATACTTTAAACAGTCGTGAGGACTTCGCTAGGCTACAAGCCGTTTTTGCTCAGTCACTGCTACCTTTTGCCCACAGTACCCCAGCTAGACTTTACTCGATTAGTAGATACAGAATAGTATTGAAGCTTTCCTTATGTATGATATTGTTTATGCACGAGTGATTTCATGTGTTGCAAGCTCGGCTACTTCGTGATTAGTGGCCCACGAGCACAATCCGAGTAGGCTCTTGCCGTTGCATTTGCAGAGTACTTACTTTTTATTGTTGGCCATTTACTATTGCATATTCTTTTAATTATTCTTATGCCAATTTAAGCCTTTAATAGTATTTAATTGCCAGTGTTTTTGCTTATTGAATTACTGTTCAAAATCCGATACGTACTTCTTACGAGCATCCGAGAAGCATCTAACTTTTTTCAGAAGATTCCTTGCTCGATGCTTAAGGACTATTAATTAACGTAACGTAATAGTGCCGATCCGAAGTAGAGGGTGGAGGACTTGTTAAGTTCATAGTCAAGGGTGGATTACTTCGGCTTCGGCCAACACTATTCTTTGGTGTTGTTGTTTCTTACTTCATTGTTTGATTGTTGACCAGACTAGATAATTCCTGTCTCTTTATTAGTCTGTTGTTGAACACTAGTACCGAGTTCTTGTATACCCCGTTATAGCAGATTGAACTCTGGAGGGTAGTGGTGTTTTTTTGTTCGACTGGCAGTACTCAGGGGTTGGGATCGTGTGTTTCCGTTGTGGCAGCGAGCCGTATTCGAGTCCTGATTGAGAGCCCTTGTGTAACCGAGTGCCAGTTCGTAACAAATGGCGACCTTGCTTAGGATTTTGTGAACAGCATACATTTTTGCAGTGTTGTACAACATTTGTTTGTTTGTATTTTAGCGTGCATATTGAAGAATATTTTTTTTTGTATGGCAATTAGTAAAGCATTTAAGAGACTCCAGTTAATTTAGTAATTAGTGCTTGCATAGGAAGTTTAACACTTTTGTCTCGAGAATTTTTTTGTGGACTTCAGTATGTCGTGCATTAGCACTGACGATGAGCGAGAGATGTCATTTGAAGGTGTGCCGTTAGTAACCAGTGAGGAGGATGCTAGAGTTTTTGTGAGTAAGCGGTACCACGTGACGGAGGAGAGGCTGACTTGGGTGGATTTTTGTGGCTTGCCACCTGATAGCCAAGGTTTTGGGCATTTCCAATGTAGCAGGGATGTCCAAGGGGGAGCTGATTTCCTGGGTGTTGCGTGGGCGACATGGGGTTTCGAAGGAGAGGGCGTTTGGGGGGGTTCCTCCCCAGATACCCTCTCACTCGACTCCCACAGTGCCGTCCACTCAGTTACCGGAGGTTAGCACTCTCCCACAGAGTAATGAGAATTGGCAGATTGGAGTGCCCTCGGGTGGTGCACGTGGTGGTTCCCCAGTTTTTGCCCCCCCTCCTTCAGTAGTGGCATCTCCCTCTTCCTGCCTGTCTCCAGATATGGTATTTAGACTTGAGCTTGCTAAGATTGAGGCTAGGAAGCAGTAGAATGAGACTAGGAGGCAGGAGGATGAGACGAGGAGGCATGAGATTGAGGTTAGGAGGCATGAGGCTGAGCTTAGGTACGACTCGGAGAAATATTGTGCTAAATTGGATTTAGATAAGACTCGTGCAGAGTCGACAGGGACCGGGAGGGGCCGTGAGGGCCAAGTAAGTGAACAGTCCTTGGCCCAATTAGTCAAATCGGTGCCGGTATTTAGTGAAACTGAAGTCACAGAATTTTTTAATCGTTTTGGAGAAGAAGTGTAGGGAGCATAACTGGCCTGAAGAGAAGTGGGCAGCTCTAGTCTCCTCAAGACTTACGGGTAAGGGTCTGAAGGCTTATTATGCACTGCCTTTAGAGTCTTGCATGACTACCCAGAATTGAAGAGAGCTGTCCTACGGGCATACGAGTTGCAACCGGAAACATATCGATTGAAGTTTCGGGGTGTTACAAAGACTAGGGAGGCGACCTTTCTTGAACATGCCCGGGACTTAAAAGATGCACTTAAAAACTGGACACGTTCTGAGAAAGCTGAGACGGCAGAACAGTTGACTGAGCTGTTTCTGCTCGAGCAGTTCTATAAGTGTACTGGTGCAGAAATGTCTTTAACTATTAAAGAAAAGAACCCAAGAATTCTTCAAGAGGCAGCTGAGATGGCTGACCTCAGGTTGTCGCTAATCAGGGGATGTGAATCTGTAAAGCGTGTTGATGCAGTTCCCATGGGGCGCGATACTCCAAACCCTCGAGCTCAGGACAATCACTATAGATATAAACCTCAGTTTAAAAGCCAAGATACCAGGACTGAACCAAAGACTACAGCCGTCCCATTACAGAAGGGTCAGAACTCCGCCCCTTATCAGAAGAGACCGATAGGGGAAGTGGAATGTTTTCATTGTAGAAAGAAGGGGCATTATGCACAATCTTGTCCTAGTAAGCCGCCAGCTGCAGCCGTGTCTTTGGTGCGCAGCATAGGTGTGGCTGAAATGTCGTCTGGATTTACCCAGGGTAGTTGCCAGCGGTAGGGTCACAGGCTATGTATAAGACTCAGGAAGGCTCGTCCCCTGTCCGTGATGTCTTTTGCGCCCATAGAGGGACCGGTAGGGTAAGTTGGGCGGGTTGCCAAAATAAGGTGGAAGTTTTGCGTGATACTGGAGCTTCACAGACACTTTTGAAGAATTTCACGGGGCGACCAATTAATGCGGAACGGGTGGTTGTTGTTCAGGGTATTAATGCGACCAGGTCATACCCGTTGGTTCGTGTGGAGCTGGAAGTTGATGGTGTGATTAAGGACTTAGATGTTGGGATCGTTGAGAAATTGCCAGTGGAGGGCGTCGACCTTCTTCTCGGCAACGACTTTGCGGTGCCTACTTTAGACGTTCCACCCTTAGTCGTTGCCGAGAGGCCGGCCGACGTGAGTAGGGAGGAACAAGAGTGGGTAGTGAGTTGTCAACACCAACAGATGGCATGTGTGGTAACTCGTTCCCAAGCATTTAAGGTATCACAGCCTATTTCCCAGGCCACAGAACAGCGGAGGAAGGGAATTAAGGAGAAGCGGAAGGCTGGGAAAAGTTTGAAGAGTTTAGAACCAGTGGCTCTCCCAAAAGACCCAATAGCAGGACCTTTGACCGAGTCTGTTGTAACTCCAGTGCCTAAGACAGTTGATAAGGTAGTGGAGGAGGCAGAGACTCAGAGACAGCACCGTTACCTGCAGCGAGGGAAAACAGGAATGTCTAAGTGGATGTTGGGGGAGGGCATGAGTTGTTGACCAAGCAGTTAGACATGTTGGCTCCCACAGACATTCGAAAGTTGCAATTAGAGGATCCTGAGGTTTTGCAGTGTTTTGCAGGGGGAAGTCCACTTAACTGTGCCTTTCTCTATCAACCCTCTACCGAGCATATACTCCAACTCATCCCTCAGAGCTGGTAGTTTTATGGGGGGCACACGGTACGGGATTGACTTAAAGGGTAGATGGTCCCCCACGTCAACATCATGCATAGCCTGAGTAGTGAGGCCTGGGTGTTCAGCAAATACAGTGGGGTATGAACCGAACAACTGACGGATAGCATCAAACTGCGGCTCAGGCAAATGAGCTATAGCCTCGTCAGCCCTTAGGCTCGAGTTCCCCGCCACTGATCCGCTGAAACATGTTGATCCCAGCTATCCTCCTCTGAAGCTTGACTGTCCCCCTATCCTTCTCCAACACAGCCGCTACAAGCCAACACAGGGACAGTGAGAGGCTCAGAGGGCCGCCTCACATACTCTTTAATAAGGTTCACATGACATAACTGGTTCTTTTCCTCCTGTCTGGAGTGGCAACAAGGTAATCTAAGCCTGAAATTTGTTTCTGACAATTTTATAAGGTCCAGTGTACTTCGCAGAGAGGGGGTTACCAACCAAAGGCAACAAAAGTAATACCTCTTTTCCTACAGTGAACTTCCGGAGCCTCACTTTGCGATCATACCTGTCCTTCATCAAGCTTGTGATTCTGTCAAATTTCTACCTGCCTTCTCCAGGACTCTTAAGCATGCGCTCGACGGCTTTCAAGCACATACTTTAATAATGGGCAAGGCTGCACAGTCCCCTCCCAAATTTCTTTTAGCATGTTAAGGGGGCCCCTGACACGGTGTCCAAAAATCAGCTCGTTTGGACTAAATCCCAGGCTCTCACCAGGTACCTCCCGAGCAGCAAACAGCACATAAGGCAATCCAAGATCCCAATCCATACCGTTGTCAGCACAATAACACCTGAGCATGCTTTTAAGTGTAGCATGCCACCGCTCAAGCACCCCTTGACTCTCAGGATGATACGCTGACGATACTACTGCTCGTATCCCATGCTGTTGCATTGTTTGCTTGAACATGTTGGACGTGAAATTAGATCCCTGATCAGACTGAATCTCCTCCGGGTACCCGTACCTTGAGAAGTACCACAACAAGTTACTGACTACCGTCTTAGCCATTCCATTTTTCATAGGGTATGCATCGGGGTATCTAGTGGCAACATCCATTATGGTTAACAAAAATTTATTTCCAGCCTTAGTGGGAGGGAGTGGACCAACCATGTCAACAATAATTTTACTAAAGGGTGGCCCAATCACAGGAATAGGGTGTAACGGAGCCTTAGGAATAAGTTGGTTCGGTTTCCCGACACGTTGACAAATATCCCGAGTTTATCCATGACTGCACATGAGACTTCATCCCCGGCCACCAAAACAATTTCCCCAAAGCCGCCCCCGTTTTTCTCACCCCTAGATGTCCTGCCAGTGGTGTGTCATGCGTCAACCTCAGTAGGCTATCCCTGCACTCCCGTGGCACCACCAACTGGTCCACTACTCCGGACCCCTTTTGCCAACTACTTTTAGGCTCTTGAACACGCCTATAGAGGATGCCTTCTAAATAAAAAAATCTCCTGGCTGTGCATCGCCGTCCTCGTCGAGCTCTACAGCTCCATTAGCACACGTTTGGAGCTCAGGGTCCTCTAGTTGCAACCGACGTATATCTGAGGGTGCCAAGCGATCTAACTGCTCCCGGAGCAATGCATGACCTTCCCCGATACTGGGCTGCTCCCTCTGTCTCTCTCGATGTACATAACGTTGCTGTCGTGGAGACTCGTCATGCCCAGCCTCGTCCTCTCGATGACAGGCCCAGGGGCTACTCCAGAATTAAGTAATGGTGCTAATACTGAATCACCCAGGAGAGCCGCCGAGTCAAAACTCTTAAAACCAACTCCAGCTTAATCTCCTCCTGTTGATCGTTCCTCCGCTGGTCTGAAGACGGAGGACTAGGCTGTGACACTTTAGCTGCCCGAGCTCGGGTGACAACACACGCCATGGGTTGTGTCTGGCACCGCTCGACCCACTCTTGCTCTTCCCTACTCACGTCGGCCGGCCTCTCGGCAACGACTAATGCTAGAACCTCAGAAGCGGGCATTGCAAAGTCGTTGCCGAGAAGAAGGTCGACGCCCTCCACTGGCAGTTTCTCCACAATCCCGACATCCAATTCACGTGCCACACCATCCACCTCCAACTCCAACCACACCAGCGGGTATGACCGAGTTGCATTAATACCCTGCACCACTACCACCCGAGCCGCGTTTATAGGGTAGCCAGTCAAGTTTTTCATCAGAGTCTGGGAAGCACCTGTATCACGCAAGACCTCTACTCCATGCTTGCGCCCCGCCCACATCACGCAACCCCGCCCTCTATGGTCGCAAAAAACATCCTGAGCAGGGTTCGAGCCTCCCAGGTGCTTCTGCATTGGCTGTGCCTCAGCCTCTGATGAACTGCCCCGGGCAAACTCAGATGACTTCGGAGACACACCAATGTTGCAGGCCAAAGACACAGCTGCTGTAGGTGGTTTGCTAGGACAGACTCTTGCAAAGTGCCCCTTTTTATGACAATGATAACACTCCAACTCCCCTTTGGGCTTCCCTTGGTACTGGGAAGGGCCCGGCCCCTTCTTAAATGGGACGGTGCTAGTCTTGTGGTCAGTCTTGGTATCATGGCTCTTGTACTTGTTTGCATAAGGTATATCACTAACTCGGGGGGGTGGGGCGTCACGCCCCTTATTACCTGCCTCACTACGCTGGGCAGACCCACACCCACGAATTAGTGATAGCCGGAGGTCAGCCATCTCAGCTGTGACTGTGACTTCAGTTTCACTAAATACCGGCACTAATTTGACTAAGTGGGCTAAGGACTGTTCTCTTACTTGGCCCTCACGGCCCATCCGAGTCCCTGTCGACTCTGCACGAGTCTTATCTAAATCTAATTTAGCACAATATTTCTCTGAGTCGTACCTAAGCTCAGCCTCATGCCTCCTGGTCTCATCCTCTTGCCTCCTAACCTCAATCTCATGCCTCCTAGTCTCATTCTCCTGCTTCCTAGCCTCAATCTTAGCAAGCTCAAGTCTAAATACCATATCTGGAGACAGGCAGGAAGAGGGAGATGCCACTACTGAAGGAGGGGGGGCAAAAACTGGGGAACCACCATGTGCACCACCCGAAGGCACTCCAATCTGCCAATTATCATCCCTCTGTGGGAGAGTGCTAACCTCCGGTAACTGAGTGGACGGCACTGTGGGAGTCGAGTGAGAGGGGATCTGGGGAGGAACCCCCCCAAACGCCCTCTCCTCCGAAACCCCATGTCGCCCACGCAACACCCAGGAAATCAGCTCCCCCTTGGACATCCCTACTACATTGGAAATGCCCAAAACCTTGGCTATCAGGTGCAAGCCACAAACATCCACCCCAGTCAGCCTCTCCTCCGTCACGTGGTACCGCTTACTCACAAAAACTCTAGCATCCTCCTCACTGGTTACTAACGGCACACCTTCAAATGACATCTCTCGCTCATCGTCAGTGCTATGCACGACATACTGAAGTCCACAAAAAAATTATCGAGACAAAAGTGTTAAACTTCCTATGCAAGCACTAATTACTAAATTAACTGGAGTCTCTTAAATGCTTTACTAATTGCCATACAAAAAAAAATATTCTTCAATATGCACGCTAAAATACAAACAAACAAATGTTGTACAATTCTACAAAAATATTGTTCACAAAATCCTAAGCAAGGTCGCCATTTGTTACGAACTGGCACTCGGGTACACAAGGGCTCTCAATCAGGACTCGAATACGGCTCGCTGCCACAACGGAAACACACGATCCCAACCCCTGAGTACTGCCAGCCGAACAAAAAACACCAATACCCTCCAGAGTTCAATCTGCTATAACGGGGTATACAAGAACTCGGTACTAGTGTTCAACAACAGACTAATAAAGAGACAGGAATTCTCTAGTCTGGTCAACAATCAAACAAAGAAGTAAGAAACAACAACACCAAAGAATAGTGTTGGCCGAAGCCGAAGTAATCCACCCTTGACTAAGAACTTAAGAAGTCCTCCACCCTCTACTTCGGATCGGCACTATTACGTTACGTTAATTAATAGTCCTTAAGCATCGAGCAAGGAATCTTCTGAAAAAAGTTAGATGCTTCTCGGATGCTCGTAAGAAGTACGTATCGGATTTTGAACAGTAATTCAATAAGCAAAAACACGGTCAATTAAATACTATTAAAGGTTTAAATTGGCATAAGAATAATTAAAAGAATATGCAATAGTAAATGGCAAACATTAAAAAGAAGTATTCCGCAAATGCAACGGCAATAGCCTACTCGGATTGTGCTCGTTGTCACTAAATCACTAAAGTAGCCAAGCGTGCAACACATGAAATCAATAGTGCATAAACAATATCATACATAAGGATAGCTTCAATACTATTCTGTATCTACTAATCGAGTAAAGTCTAGCTGGGGTACTGTGGGCAAAAGGTAGCAGTGACTGAGCAAAAACGGCTCGTAGCCTAGCGAAGTCCTCACAACTGTTTAAAGTATTACGTTAAAACTAACAAGTGCACTTTGAGAAATCCAGATCCCTTGTATCTGGTTTTCTCCCGGCTCCTTGACAAAGTAAAAACAAACTGTTAATAAAATACAGGGTGGATAGGCTCTTGCCCTCACGCACTGTACATTATTAACTCAACACAGTCAGCCGCGAAGACAACCTAGGCTTCACTGAACCGAAACGAGTATGCAGGTTTATCGCTTAACCACTGCATCAAACAACAACTCGTAACACAGAAAAGCCTTACCCCAGTCTAGCATTACCTAGACTAGCAGAAAACAGGAATAATAATAATAACACACAGGGAAATGCATATACAAGTGCAACAAACGTAAATCAATCTTATTCTAAGTTAACCCTTCCAAAATAGGCTATCTAATAGGCAAGTATCTCGTGAGAACTCAAGCGATAATACGTTGGCTGACTAGCTCTGCACCAACGGGACCATGGAAGTTAAACAGGCAGGGAAAAGAGGAGATAAGAATGTAAGGTAGTAGAGAAAGTTCACATCAGTCAGAAGAATATATATAGTTAGCAAGGGAAATGAGAAGTCGCTCTGCCTAATGAGTTCTGATGATAAAATGGCTAGACTTCCCTTTTTATACCCGGCCCTCTAGTGAGCCCAACGTGAACTACTAAGGACCGCCCACTGACAACCATTACGTTAATTTCTCTCTCTCCTCTGGGATAGACAAAGGCTTCCCCTAGCACTGAGGGGAGGGGGGAGGGGGGAGTGCTAGTGAGTTAGGCCCACCTCCCACCTGGCGCACCCACTGACCCCCAACTGTGGCTGTTTCTCTTCCCATCATTACAAATAAGTTTTACACACAATACTTATAACTAATGATATAAAATAGAACTCGTTGACTCAGATGAAAACAAAATACATATTCATAATACTTATAGTACAACGGCTCACATGAACTAAGTTAGGAAACTCTACATAGACTACAGCCAAAGTTCCTGCCCTGACGATCCTAGCGAGAGTGGGGCATGACTAGGCGTTCTGTACAGCATGCTCACACTGGACATGCGTCACAATTATTAACCCTTTCACGCTCATATGACGCAGAGGTTGCCAGATTAGCAATAAGAAATAGAGTTCCCACACTCTTATAATTACCTCTTCAAAATTATTGTTCTGCCCACAGCTAACTCAAAGACAACTGCAGAGGTTGAAGTAACTAAACTAAAGGTTTCTAAATACCCCTGATGGTAACAAAGGCTTTAAATTATCCCTAATAGGGTCAACATCGCGCCATATGTCGGAGAGGGTTAAAGAGCGTTCCGTGAGTTCTAAAATAACAAATTTAAAGGTTTTCTATGCAAACGCTCGTAGCATACGCAATAAATGTTCAGACTTATAGGAGCTAGTGTTTACAGAAAATTATGATGTGATTGGCATAACAGAATATCTTGGCTCAATACAGAAAATAGAGACTTTTTAGCAGAATATTCACTTCCCGGTTATGTAATGGTTGAGAAAAGCTGAATAAATAGAAATGGAGGTGGTGTTTTACTTTATATCAAAGAAAGTCTTAACCGTACCCCCTTGTCAAAACCTCAAATTGTGACGTCGACACATCTTTTGTGCTAATAAAGAATAATAAAGGTACAAAAATAATACTTGTGTTAATATACAGAACTCCAGCTCAATTAGTGCAAACTGACCAAGAAATTTACGAACAAATTGCAGATGTAAGTAACTCACAAGATACCATATTTTTGGCGACTTTAATTTGCCTGTAACCAAATGGGGTGATACTCTTACTTCACACTCCGGACATGACTTGTATACGAACTTGCAAGAGAGTTCGCTTTATCAATTTGTTCGAACGCCGACCTGTGGTAATAAAGTTCTTGACATTGTACTTGCAACAAAAGAAGAATTAATAGAGAATTTGAATGTTGATGATTCAGTAACAGCGACCATCGTACGATAACTTTCACTTTAAAGTTTACTAGTAACGAATCAAATAGTAGCATTAAAAAACTCCCTAATTTCAAGAAAGCAAACTTTCATAAACTTAGAGCTATGTTTAAAGAAACTGACTGGAGCTTTTTAATTAACAATAACAACATAAATACATCTTGGAAGTTATTCGAAACCACTTACCTAAAAGCAGTGCAAGACTGCATACCAACGAAAATACGGCGTCCAGGCCATAATAATAAGCCCAAATGGTGGAATAAAGATATTTCAAACTGTCTGCTTGCTAAAAAAAAATTGCTAATGATAGATTAAAATCCTCACAAAATGACGAAAGAAACGGGTGAAATTTGTAGAGCTACGACGCAAAGCCAAAAAGTGAATTAAGCAAAGTAAAAAGACCCTAGAGTTACATATTGCGAATCAAAGTAAAACAAACCCGAAAGAATTCTATAGTTATATCAGAAAGAAAAAAGTAGTTACTTCCACTGTTGGACCGTTATTCGATGAAAATGGAGAATACACCAAAGACGAAGTACAAATGAGTAATGCCCTCAATACCTTCTTTGCATCAGTTTTTACAACAGAAGACCTCAGTGATATCCCTACACCATCGCCGAGTCAGATCGATAATTCAGATGTTCTAAGCAATATCACCGTTACAGAGAGAGAAGTAATGAACTGTTTGGATAAACTCAAGGTAAATAAAACGCCTGGACCTGATACAATCTCGCCTAGAGTTCTAAAGGAAGCTAAGGATGAGCGCTCCAAACCACTGACATTACTATTCAATAAATCCCTGCAGTCTGGAACTATGCCTGATCAGTGGAAGCTAGCCAACGTAACATCGATATTCAAAAAAGGCAGCAAATCCCTACCCAGTAACTATCGTCCAATTAGCTTAACCTCAGTTGTATGTAAAATGCTAGAAACACTCATAAGAGACAGACTCGTAAATCACTTGGAGGAAAATAACATACTTAAAGATACTCAACACGGCTTTCGTAAAAAAACATTCCTGTTTAACAAACCTCTTAGACGTCTTCCACGATATCCTCAACCTCTACGATGAGAGTAAAGCTGTAGATATTATATACCTTGATTTTCAAAAGGCCTTTGACAAAGTTCCTCACAAACGTTTACTGCTAAAACTAAAAGCGCGTGGAATACAAGACGGTGTGTTGAAATGGATTGAAAATTGGCTCAGCGACAGAAAGCAAAGAGTAGTCATAAACGGTAAGGCATCTAAATGGACCAATGTAAGTAGTGGGGTACCCCAGGGATCGTAATAGGACCAATTTTCTTTCTAATTTACATCAACGACATAGATGAGGGTCTCACCTGTACAATCTCAAAATGTGCTGACGATACAAAAATTGCAAATGGCGTACTCTCAAAAGAACAAGTTGACGATATGCAACACAATCTAGATAAATTGTCATGTTGGGCCCAAATTTGGCAAATGAGTTTCAATGCGGATAAATGTAAAGTACTACATATCGGATACCTAAATGAGAAGGCAAACTATTTGATGAATGGCACTCAGCTTAAGAATGTAAACAGAGAAACCGATCTGAGAGTAGCAATATCGAGTAACCTAAAACCGAGTCAACAAAATGTTCATAGTTGTTAAGAAGGCAAACAAAATAATTGGCTTTATAGGCAGGTCATTTGAGCATAAATCCAAAGAAGTTATCCTAACCCTTTACAATTCCTTAGTCCGCCCTTTTCTGGAATACTACATTCAATCCTGGTGCCCTTATTACCAAAAAGATATAAACAAGCTAGAACGAGTTCAACGTAGAGTTACCAAAATGATACCTAGCCTAAAGAACAAACCATACGAAGAGCGAAGAGCGTCTTAGAGAATTAAATCTATTTCCTTTAACCCAGCGCAGATTACGAGGTGACTTAATTCAAGTGTTCAAAATCATCAAAGGCATCGACAATATGAACTGTAGTAAGTACTTCACTATCGACCAATCTAATTACAAGCGGGGAAACTGTTGCAAAATTATTGGTAAATCTTTTAACTCACACGTATCTAAGAATTTCTTCTTCAATCGAGTTGTCAACTTGTGGAATGGGCTTCCCCGAGACGAGACGTTATAGACTGCAGCACCGTTGATTCATTTAAACTCCGCCTAGACAAATATCTCGCATCAAACCTGCGACTGACTGCATTTGTAAATGAATAACTCTATTTTATCCTCCCCTCAGATACTAACCCATCTGTCCCCTACTAACTTCCTAATCCTGCCACGGACATTAGTTCCCTTTCCAATGTTCCCTTACTCACTCTAAACCACTGTTTGGACACTTGATCCTCAGTGTTTTGGAGGACAAGCAGCCTAGAAGGGTCACTAGACCTGTTAATGCTTGATTTCCTTTGCACTTTGTACTCTTAACTGCTTCTAACAAATTTGCTCCAATTTCATAAATCCTTAACACCTTTAGGTGTCAATATTTTTCCTGGTGAATGATAGTGAGTCTGTGATTTTGGAAGAACTGCGGAACATTTTTCTACCAAAAAAATTTAAAAATGTATCTAGAAGGGGGATCCAATGAATGTGTTTTTAAGTTTGATGGAGGTCTAGGGAGGACACTAAAATAATGATAGAAAAATACATAAATTAGGAAACATATACGCCCATCCTCCCTTAGAGCTGTAAACAAGTCTGTAAGAACATCCTATCCAGTCACATTTCCACACACTATCTCTCTACTTCATCTGTCTAAAACTGTACATACATACATACATACATACATACATGACTTTATTACTGTATTCACTAATTCCTATTCTCTTTTTATTTACAGGAACATACGCTGTGCTTCTACTTGTACTACTGAACCCCTCAAGAAATGTACTTATTGAGTGTTTATCGAGTGGTATACAGCAAATAGTGCAGTGAAAAACCTGTTTATAATATATAATTAAGTGAAATTTGTAGAAACATCTGAAAATGATACAATATTATGCCTGTGCATAAACAAGAAAATATATGTTATCTATTATAATAATACAGTATACAGTATATAGGTAATAACATTCTAATAATACAGTATACAGTATATAGGTAATAACATTATAATAAACAGTTATACAGTATATAGGTAATAACATTATAATAATACAGTATACAGTATATAGGTAATAACATTATAATAATACAGTATACAGTATATAGGTAATAACATTCTAATAATACAGTATACAGTATATAGGTAATAACATTCTATATTATAATAATACAGTATATAGGTAATAACATTATAATAATACAGTATACAGTATATAGGTAATAACATTATAATAATACAGTATACAGTATATAGGTAATAACATTATAATAATACAGTATACAGTATATAGGTAATAACATTTATGATGCCAGTATACATGAAAGCTTCTGAACATGATGATATAGCAAAAGTAGTTACTGGTTTGTCAAGAAAATACCAAAATCGTGTTGATCTATGTACAAGCCATTAGCACTAATGAGTATACACCCATTTGAATCAGCATCGAAGACAATTTAGATAATACAATGCTATATTTTAGACAAAACTTTGCTTTAAGGGTCAAAGATTCAAATGAGTATAATCTTATAGTGTTCACAACTGTACATACTGTTGTGCGAGTGTGGATTATTTCATTACCGGTATTCAAGACGTCTTCAGTCAAGGCCTACACAGAAAAGGTAGGTGCCTTATATATTTGGTATACTTTCAGTCTCCTTCCATTACTTCCCCGTTCTCTTCCCTTCTGTATCGGATATGTCTTTTGTTATTATTCAGTTACATTTAGACGATTTTATGAAACTTTGGAAGGATACATGGTAGCTAAAAGGATTAATTGAGATAGTCTGTAGCCTTTCATGGGTAGACGTCCTTCCGAAGCTGAACAAAATCGTCTAATAATTGCCAGATTATAATGCCAAGTACATCACCGGTACAGAAGGGGTTAAATACATTGCCATTATTTCTCTTTCTCTCTCTCTTTCTCACACTATCACTCTACCTTTGAATATTCCATCTTGCTTTGTGATTTGACTGAATTATAAATTACATATACATTTCGCTGTATAGGCCTATTATCCATGTTCCTGTTCCATTCACAGGGACCTTCTTTTGGTTTGTTTATTTGTATCTCTGTTTCTTATCTTAAGCAAGTACATTGCCAACTTGCCTTCACTATGCCTACCTTGATTTCAACTAACATTAACTGTGTTAACTAATTAACAGGTATTAACACTATTTTTATAGTGCTACCATTACCACTGCTTATAAACCCTTTGGCTGCCAGCTATGTTTAGGCGCTATTTAGGGCACTCATTCAGGCACTGCCTGATGATAACTCACTCAAGCATTGCATTAAATGAAGTGTATTGGCTGGCCGAAAACTAGGCACGAAAATGACCCAGCTTCAAAAAAAAAAAATGACAACCATGAACGTAACCCTGTTACGTGGTCTGGTGTCACCCCGCAGTGGTTGGCCGAGTGTAAACGTGTGAACGTCACCGCTATTATGTAACACCGTCCGATAGGGTCGCTTATAGGTGTTCGTTTTACTGGAAGTTGTGTGTGTGTGCGCGCCCGCGAGAAATAACAAAATAACGTGGGTGAATGTGTAGCGTACAGACATAACTGCCTGTGGCGAGTGGCCTCCCCCAGAGTTGAAAGAGTGATAGGGCCAAAATCAATGAACGTTCGAGCCAAAATGCCTAGACTCACGGAGTTAGAAATCAATTGGTAAGTTCCATAACCTAAGTAGGGAAAAGTGAACTCAATGCACTCCTGGGAGAGGAGTTCCAGAGCAAAGCTGTTGAATAGGAGAAGATTTGAGACTAACGTTGGTCAACTCTTGGGTTGGAGAGTTGCTCAGAATAGGGATAGGATTATGTTGCAAGACAGGCGCTCATCGAGTCCACGGCTCGGCGTGCTCTACAAAGAGGGGGTGGTATACATTGACTACGTAGCGTCTAGATGTAACACTGATTTTGATAATAGCGGTAGAATAGTGAGAGATGCAACATTGCGGCGAAGAAAAGATATGCGGATAATTGGTGAGGACATGAATTAATAAGACGGAATGTTGGGTTTCTATTTTGTCTAGAGGTGCTGTGTGAGAGGATCCTACTCATCTTGCCCCTTGTAATACACTCCCTGTTCCGCTAACACTTATGTCTTTCGATTTCTGCTTCCCAGACTTTCTTCAGGAACATTTATTTGCACTAGCTCGTTAATCTTTGTTGTTCTCTTTATCATTGTTCTCAGCATTACTTTTCCTTTGTTCATGGGTTATCGTGTACTGCTTCCACGCTCCGTACCCGACGCTCATCGTTTTCCTTGTCGATTGGTATTGACGTATGTTTTATGGCAATGTTCAACTCCAGCACGTTTTTTTTTTTTTTTTTTTTTTTTTTTTTTTTTTTTTTTTTTTTTTTTTTTAGTTTGTCCACAAACATTTTAGTTCGCCCGGGCGCCAAATTATTATGAATGGACAAGTCAACCAACGCTGTTATGCTCAAATTTGCTATTTGTATGCTGTGTTTTAAGTGTGTGAAAGCTCTCTCTCTCTCTCTCTCTCTCTCTCTCTCTCTCTCTCTCTCTAGTTTAAATTGCACTTCAACTATTCTCCTGGCTGTTATATGCACTCTCTCATCTGTTTATTCTCACACCTCATAATGGAATATTTTCTTTATGGTCTTCTCAACTTCCTCTTCTACCTGATTGCATGTTATTGTGTTTATTGTTTATTGCAACATTGTTTTAGCAATTGTAATGGTTGAACATTGTGTATATAATCATCTAAATCATTGTTTGTGGTGCAATGGTTGGTATGCCTTTATTTTGTTTTAATGAATGCACATATCTGTTATAATTTTATTTTGATTCTATTATTCCTTGCCTTCTGTCCAAACTCACTTCCCCATCCTTCTCGATTAAATTATTATCCTTTAAAATGTTTCCCCATAACTGAAATTCCTCCATACATATAGGAGCCAAATATCGTTGTGTTCTTAATACTGTGTTCAATGCTGGTGCCCTTATTACCAAAAAGACATAAACAAGTTAGAACGAGTTCAACGTAGAGTTACCAAAATGATACCTAACAAACCATACGAAGAGCGTCTTAGAGAATTAAATCTGTTTCATTTAACCCAGCGCAGATTAAGAGGTGACTTAATTCAAGTGTTCAAAATCATCAAAGGCATCGACAATATGAACTGTAGTAAGTACTTCACTATCGACCAATCTAATTACAAGTGGGTAAACGGGTGTAAAATTATTGGTAAATCTTTTAACTCACACGAATCTAAGAATTTCGTCTTCAATCGAGTTGTCAACTTGTGGAATGGGCTTCCCCGAGACGTTATAGACTGCAGCACCGTTGATTCATTTAAACTCCACCTAGACAAATATCTCGCATCAAACCCGAGACTGACTGCGTTTGTAAATGAATAACTTTATTTTATCCTCCCCTCAGTCACTAACCCATATGTCCCCTACTAACTTCCTAGTCCTGCCACGGACATTAGTTCCAGGGCAGTAGTTCCCTTTCCAATGTTCCCTTACCCACTCTAAACCACTGTTTGGACACTTGATCCTCAGTGTTTTGGAGGACAAGCAGCCTAGAAGGGTCACTAGACCTGTTGTTGCTCGATTTCCTTTGTACTCCTTTGTAAGTAACAGTGAGGGCAGCAGAGACAGACGGAGGGGACAGTCTTAACACCTTACGAGCAGCCTAGGCGGTATATAATATGTAGCCACCAGCGGGGTGTTTTTAGCCAAAATAGGGCTGTTTACGTGATCATTTTCATGCCTAAATAAGACCCAGAGCGTAAAACAAGTATCTATCCCTGAAAGGGCATAAACAGAGCTTTCCAATGACACCATAACGATCCTTTTATGATGGCTAGTTTTCTTGCAACAACCGCGCAACGCGAGTGCAAAAAGCATGTAATTCGGCACTTTCCCCATACAATTCTGTATATAGCGAGTGAGAGAGGGAGGGAGGAGGTGGGATTCGTGTCAGTAGGTTCGCCGCGGTGGTCTGGAGCAGTCATACGCTCTCTACTCTCCTGCCACCACTTGTCTCTCTCTCTCAGCAACATTACGTGCTGAAATTGCCACACGACCTATGTCGAGCGCCGCCAGATAGTCCAGATTTATTATACTCGACTTATGTTGCCCCCCGATAGTTATGGGTTAAAGAACCTTAACACTAGCTGATGGGAGAATGCTAGCCGAGAAGCAAGAGAGAGTCGAAAGATGGAGGGAGTACTTCAGTGAGTTGCTAAATGTAAGGAATGAAGAGCCAGCAAACATAGCTGGATATGGTATGGGAGGGAGAAGAAGAGAAGTAGTGGAGGAGGAGGTGGGGATCAGGAGGTCAGAAGTGTGGGAAGCCATGAAAAGAGTGAAGTTGGGGAAAGCACCAGGAACAGATGGAGTGTGTGGGGAAATGTTGAGGTATGGTGGTGAGATAGTGATAGAATGGGTATGGATAATGTGCAAACTAGAATGGGAGAAGGGGAGTACACCCGATGACTGGAAGACTGGCATAATAGTCCCCCTATATAAGGGCAAAGGGGAAAGAGGAGTGTGTGGTAACCACCGAGGAATATGTCTTCTAAGCATAGTAGGGAAGGTATACAGTAGGGTAGTGATTGAGAGAGTGAGAGTGAGAACGGAGAAATGGATAGGCGACGAGCAGGGAGGTTTTAGGAAGGGAAGGGGATGTGTAGATCAGATTTTTACCCTGAATTGTGTTGTGGAGAAGTATCTGGAGAAGAAACAAAAGGTGTATGTTGCCTTTATGGACTTGGAGAAGGCCTATGACAGAGTGGATAGAGAAGGTTTGTGGAAAGTACTTAGAATATACGGAGTAGAGGGCAAGTTGCTGAAAGCAGTGAAGAGCATGTATGAGGGTGCAAAAGCGGCAGTACGTGTGGAGAGTGAGCAGAGCGAGTTCTTTGACCTGAATGTTGGTTTGAAACAGGGGTGTGTGATGTCCCCGTGGTTGTTTACTGTATATATGGATGGAGTCATGAAAGAAATACTATCAAGAGCAGTGGATGTTGGTGTATCGCTGAAAAGGGAGGGAATTGAGTGGAAGCTACCTATACTGCTGTTTGCGGATGATACAGTTCTGATGAGTGATAATGAATGGGAGGTGCAGGGTCTGGTAAATGAGTTTGGAACAGTGTGCAAAAAACGGAATTTGAAGGTAAATGCGGGGAAGAGTAAGGTTATGGTCTTCGAAAGGGGTGAAGTCACAGAGTGTGAGGTGAAGCGGAACGGTCAGGCTATGGAGATCGTCAACTCTTTTAAGTATCTGGGCAGGGTGTTGAGTAAAGATGGGACTATGGATGAAGAAGTGCGGGAGAGGGTACAACAGGGGAAGAGGGTTGTAGGAACGCTAAAGCAGTAACAAGAAATAGGGTGGTCAGTATGGAAGTGAAGAAAGTCCTTGCATGACAGTGTGGTAATCCCGACACTGACTTACGGAAGCGAAGCATGGACGTTGGTTGAGGAACTCAGACCAAGAGTGAGAGCAGTGGAAATGAATTACTTAACCTGACAAGCGCGATATAGACGTAGGTGCTAGGGTAGTTATTTGTGCATTTCTAGCCCTGGATTCTGACAGAATCGTTATATTTACAATTATAAACCATTATTTGTTTGCGGTATGCTTTTATTTTACATATATGATGTATATATGAACTTTCAAGAGTGCTAAAATAAGTGGGAAAAGCATTTGGGTGGTGAAAAACGAAGATATTGGCCACACGGGCATAATCTAAGGCGAGAGAGAGAGAGAGACAGGCAGCCTTCCCCTCTCGCTGTCTGGGAGTCAACTGAGGAGGGCGGGGCGGTGTGTGCCGGTGTCTGGGTGTTGCATAACGATCTTTATGCGACCCACTTGTGCTACATTATCGCGGGAGAGAAAAATAACCGATAAATGATGATAATAAGAGGAAAAATAGGTGATAATTGAGGAGGGGAGGGAGGGGGGAATAAGGTGGGGAAGGAGGGGAGGGGGATGCGTGAGATTTACATGGATGAGTACTGGAGGGGAATTATTTCACCTAGAGACAAATTCCTTTGTTTTGATAGGCCCTTTTTTTTTATGGAAGGCTTTTTTTATGGTCCTGCTTCCGTGAGGCCTATCGCGTTCCCTATGGGAAGCCTTCCGTGAGGCCTATCGCGCTTGCCGGGTTAAGGAGTGCGTGCGGAGTTACATTGAGGGATAGACAGACTAATGAGGAAGTAAGAAGGAGGTGTGGTGTGGAGGTAGATGTGCTGGAAAGTGTGAAAAGGAACAACTTGAGATGGTTCGGCCATACGGAACGTATGGAAAGCGAGAGAATGACTAAGAGGGTGTACGAGAGCGAGGTGGAGGGACAGAGAGGGAGAGGTAGACTGAATGAGAGGTGGAAGGAGGGAGTGAGGAAGTACATGAACGAAGGCGGTGCTGGTTGGGGGGAGGGGCGTCGACTGACTGGGGACAGAGGTGCATGGGGGCGGTTCGTTCGTGGCCACCCCTTCGGGGATCACGGCGTCAGGCAATAGATAGATAGAACACTAGCTGATCTGATGCCCCCCTCAAGCTAAGAGAACAAACAAACCGTCCCCCAGACCCTCCCTCAAGTTATAAAAACACAGACAATAACCCCCCTCTCTCTTGCTCTCCTCCTATAAGAGTCCGTGGGTAGGGGATTAGGGAAGGGACGGGGGGACTGTTAAGCATGGGGGACTGTTGAGTATGGTAATGCTAAATGAACATGTCAGGCTAGCTATATGGATGGCATGGCCGAGAGAGGGGGAGGGTGGGGGAGTAGATGCCTATGGTCCCTTCTTGTATTTCTTCTATTTGCTTCCTTTTCTTTGGCTTCGTTCTAACTAGGCCTTCTCTACTTGTATTGTCTCTCTCTCTCTCTCTCTCTCTCTCTCTCTCTCTCTCTCTCTAAAAAAAAAAAAAAAAAAAAAAAAAGTATGTAAGTGTATGTGTGTGCACTGTACAGTATGTATGTATATACTGTATATATATGTATGCATGTAGGTGTATATGTAGTATATGTGTCTAGGTGTATATATGTAGTATATGTGTATATATGTATGTATATGCATATATACATATATAGTTTGTAAGGCCAGACTGCCTAGTAAGGACCTTGAGGTCTGTGTGGTCTGTGTATCTATGTAGCTCTATGTAGCTCTCTCTCTCTCTTTCTCTCTTATTTAAACATTATGGTACATATTATGATGTTGGTCAAGTGAAAAAAAATTACATTATACTGTATAATTTTCTAAAGACCAGCTCCTACTCTCGCTCTCACTCTCATGCTCTCACTCTCATACTCTCTCTCTCTCATAAATAAACACGAGGAATGAGGTTTAACGAGTGAGAGGAGTACTGAATGTGCGGAATTTAATGTAAACTAAGAGCAGTGTGTTGGAGATAAAAGTAGAGATTATAATGAATGGTGACAGCTAGAGACGCAACACCAGTTCTAGCGACCCCTCTAGGCTGCTTTCCTCCAAAACACCGAGGATCAAGTGTCCAAACAGTGGTTTAGAGTGGGTAAGGGAAAATTGGAAAAGGAATAACTGCCCTGGAACTAATTTCCGTGGCAGGATTAGATGTTAGTAGGGGACAGTTGGGTTAGTAACATAACACAGTATAACATCTTAGTAATTTGTAAACGCAAAAATCCTTGATGGATCTGAGGGGGGAAAATAAAGTTATTAATTTACAAATGTAGTCAGTCACGGGTTTGAGGCAAGATGTTTGCCTAGGCGAAGTTTAAAAGAATCAACGGTGCTGCAGTCTATGACGTCTCGGGGAAGCCCATTCCACAAGTTGACAACTCGATTGAAGAACAAATTTTTAGACTCGTACGAGTTAAAAGATTAACCAATAATTTTGCAACCGTTTCCCTGTGTGTAATTAGAATGGTCGATAGTGAATTACTTATTACAGTTCATATTGTAGATGCCTTTGAACACTTGAATTAAGTCGCCTCTTAATCAGCACTGGGTTAAAGGAAATATATTTAATTCACTAATACGCTCCTCGTATGGATTGTTCTTTAGGCTAGGTATAATTTTGGTAACTCTACGTTGAACTCGTTCTAGCTTTACTATATCTTTTTGGTAGTAAGGGCACCAAGATTGAACACACTATTCCAGAAGAGGGCGAACTAAGGAATTGTAAAGAGTTAGGATTACATCTTTCGATTTATGCTCAAATGACCTGCCTATAAAGCCAATTATTTTGTTTGCCTTCTTAATAACTTCTGTACATTGTTGACTTGGTTTTAGGTTACTCGATATTGTTATTCCAAGAGTGTTAGTGCAAGAGTAGTGTGTGTGAGAGAGAGAGAGAGAGAGAGAGAGAGAGAGAGAGCAGAGTGTGCACGAGTGAGAGTAAGGGTGTAATGAAAGAGTATGAATGAGAGCGAGAGAAAGAGTGAGTAAGTGAGAGGGATGCAGGAATCAGGCAAAAGGTAATACAGGGTCTATATCAAGAGAGAGAGAGAGAGTTTGCATGAGTGAGATTGAGTGTGTTAGTGAACAATATTTTGCATATATCTACATAGATACACTTACCACACAGATGTTACGATCCCTGCGAGGTGGCATGCAGGACTTAATCCAAGTAGATAGCAACCCTAAGAGAAAGTGGAAGGAAAGGATAGCAACGGTGAAGGCTCCCTCCTGCAATTTGACATACGTGAAAATAGTTAGAAGTGAATAACCTTACAGGGGTTGGAAATAACCTTGAGGAATTTATAGTATAGTTAGAAATGGAATGGAAATTGCATGCACACCTTTTTTTCTGCTCTCTTCAACTGGAAACAGTGTTAATTTCTGCCAGGTTCTCTTGGCAAGGATAATTTTCTATTCCAGACCAACTTCTCTGTGATAGGAGTCTAACCTTTTTATGAATGTGTATATCGAGCCACTGTCAATAACTTCATTAGAGAGCTTATTCCACTCACCAATTATACTGTGGTTGAATGAATTTTTAGTTATGTCTAGGTTCGCTTTCCTGCCTGTTAGTTTAAATTTGTTTCCTCTTGTGGAACCTTCTTTGGCTACCTTAAATAATTATTAGAATGTTTGCGAGAGAGAGAGAGAGAGAGAGAGAGAGAGAGAGAGAGAGAGAGAGAGAGAGAGAGAGAGAGAGAGAGAGAGAGAGAGAGATAACCTGATACAGGAAGGATAACGATGTAATACTATAACGCAAGACGGAAGTAATCAAACAAGCGTAAGAGGATAAAGCAGGGAAAAAGGAGAGAGAGGGAGATAAGAGAGAACTGATACACGGGAGCTGCAAGGAATATGACGAGGGTGCAATATGGAAGTAAGGGAATGTTAAGGAGAGACATATGCTAATCAGTGAGAAGTGATTGATACTACGTGAGATATAAAGAATTTCAATGACAAGTTGAGCGAGATAGATTTACATATATTTACATAGATACACTGGCCACACAGATCTTACGATCCCTGCGAGGTGGCCAGGACTTAATCCTACTAGAGATAGCAATCCTAAGATAAAGTGGAAGTAAAGGATAGCAAAGATGAAGGCTCTCTCCCCCCTTGCAGGGCTTGGAAATCGCCTGAAGGAATGTATTGAATAGTTAGAAATGGAAAGGACAAGGCATGCATACTTTCAATTTTGTTTCTGTCTCTCATCAACTGAGAACAGTGTTCATTTCTGCCAGGTTCTCTTGTCAGTAATAATGTTCTACTGCAGACCAACTTCTCTGTGATATAAGTCTAACCATTATTTAATTGTGCACATTGCGCCACTGTCTATAACTTCATAGGGAGCTTATTCCACTCACCAATTATACTGTGGGTGAATATTTTCTTAGTTGCGTTTAGGTTCGCTTTCCTGCCTGTTAGTTTTAGTTTGTTTCCTCTTGTGGAACTCTCTTTGGCTTAAAACACTCTATCAGCTGACCTATTATTCTCCGTTTCTTAAGCGAAAACAGATCGAGTTCTCTTAAATCTCTCATTGTATGGTTTATTTCTAAGGGAAGGGATCAACTTTGTTGCTCTACGCTGAACGGATTTGAGGTTTTCCATGTATTTTACTAAGTAGTGAGACCAAAACTGCACAGCATACTCCAGATGCGGCCTCACAATACTTTTGTATAATGGTATAACTATGTCTTTACTATGACAATGAACATTTCTTTTGATGAATCCTAGTGCTCTGTTTGCTTTGTTAGCTGCTGCGGTGCATTGGCTAGTAGATTTTCGATTTTCGTTTATCAGCACTCCTATGGTCATTTATCTGTAATACGCTCCTTACCTTTTCTCCATTTATATGATAATCGTATTTATTGTTTTGAGAGCCTATTTGTAGTATCTGACATTTGTTTACATTAAAGGGCATCTGCCAATATTCTGACCACTCCTATATTATGTTTAGATCTGATTGCAGGCTAATTCTATTGCTTTCTGAGATTATTGAATTTCCTATCTTAGTGTCATCGGCGAATTTGGAAATTATATTATTGATGTCGTTGTCTATATCATTAATATATATTGTGAACAATATTGGACCCAGTACTGAGCCCTGGGGGACTCCACTAGTCACTGGAGTCCAATCTGATTCAACTCTATTAATAATAATTACTCTCTACTTTCTTTCATTTAACTAGTTCCTTATTCAATTGCGTGTTTTTCCTTGTTGCTTGTTTTGCCTAGGCTCTCGAACTTCTAAAGTAATTTATTATGAGGGACCTTGTCAAAGGCCTTTTGAAAGTCCACGCATATTATATCAAGACTTTTGGGAAATTAATAATTCTAAATATGCTGTTATAGAATTCTATAAGGTTCGTTTGGCATGATCTCTTTGCTCTGAAGAGAGAGAGAGAGAAAGAGAGAGAGAGAGAGAGAGAGAGAGAGAGAGAGAGAGAGAGAGAGAGAGAGAGAGAGAGAGAGAGAGAGAGAGAGAGAGAGAGAGAGAGAGAGGGAGAGAGGGAGAGGGAGAGGGAAGGAGAGAGAGAGAGAGAGAGTAATTTCAGAACCATGATCGCTACCACCTCAGCCATACTCTCTGCCACAGTGTCCGATTATTCCTTCTCACACTCTCTTCATCTATGCACACTTTTAGAATTCTTATAGTCTGTCTGTATCTCTGTGTATCTACCTGTATATATTTGTATAGGTTTGTAGTTATGTACAGTCGTGAGCCTTTATAAGCTAACAGAAATTCGAATCTTTGAACCTTTAAAGCCAAGTTCTGAAGCATCTGGATTATTATAAAGCATTGTATTGTCTCGTTTGCGTTCTATACTGTATTGTTCAAATGATTGTGTCGTCATTGATGCCCATGATTGTACATGTGTTTATCTATATACTTCCCTCTCCTTATTTACTTCTCTTTCTCCCCTTACTCCCTCTCTCTTTGTATTCATATTACTTTAATGACTAAACCCTGCAGGTGTGAACTTAACTATTTTGTTCAGTCAATAAATTGCATACCTGTATTAAGGAAGTGGTTGTGTTATATTACCGCTTAAAATATATATATATACTGTATATATATACACAAACGGACACCGAGAGGTATAAGAACGTAAGTCAATACACTCACAGACACACACACACATACATGCACACACAAACTCTCTCTCTCACACAAAGACATACCCGTACACACACTAACTCTCATAATGGCAACAAGCCTCCTTTCTTCCCCAGTGCCCTCATCTCCTGGACAGACCTGGCTAAAGTCTTCTTCACCAGTATTTTCTTAAAGGACCTCCCCAACAAAGAAAGAAAAAGCCGACGAGAATGGACAAATATATTCTCTCTCTCTCTCTCTCTCCCCACGTCCCCTTGCACTCTGTGGGAATTGAGTCATTGTGGAGGCAACCGGGGGATCCACAGAAAAAAAAATATATATATCTACATAGCTTTACGTAGATACACAGACTTTGGTCCAACGAGGAAGTCCGGACCTTATTGTAACATAAAACTTGCTACAAAGTGGAAAGTAAAGACAGTAAAGCAGAAGAGAGATAGGCAGATATAAATAGAAAAGAAAGATTAGCTATATACTGTGTATATATATATAGAAAGAGAGCGAGAGAGAGAGCGAGAGAGCGAGAGAGAGAGAGAGAGAGAGAGAGAGAGAGAGAGAGAGAGAGAGAGAGAGAGAGGCGGAAGAAAGAAACTTCCGTGTTCTAAATGAGTCGTCGTATTGCTCACACTTCCGGGACACAACAGTTTGTTTCCAAGTTGATTGGCCAGTTTGCTCTGTCGTTCTCAGAAGTCGAGTCCTTCCTTCATATTTAACAATGGGTTTTCTTTTCTTCCTATGAGTGTAAAACATTCCTTACTAATACTGAACAAACATTAAATGTGTTTGTTAGCGTACAAGGCGATGATGACCTTTGATTGATTGACTTTGTTGCTGTTCTTGTTGTTATTGTTGTTGTTGGGCCGTGGATAAGACAATTTTGATTTCTTGTCATTGTACCAGCTAATGAGCTGAATTTTGGTGAACGCACACACACACACACACAATATGTGTTAACAATGCCATATATGACTGCCTCTTAACAGCCATGGCTTCAATACAGTCTGTAGATGTCAAATCATCCTTTATTTTTGTTGGTGATGTCAATGCGCATCATCAAGAGTGGTTGAACTCGGTCTCTCCAACTAATAGAAATGGTCTTGCTGCATTGGATTTTGCAAACTTAACTGGTTGTGAACAGCTAATCCAAGGACCTACTCATATGTCTGGAAATTGTCTTGATCTAGTACTAACAGATATTCCTGGCGTTGTAGAAACCTCCGTTCTTGTACCTGTTGGCACTTCCGACCACAATGCCATCATGTGTAAAATTAATCTTGATTTTTCTGTTCCTGATATTACTCTCTCACGTAAAGTCTACCTTAAATCCCTGGTTAACTGGGACAACGTTTGTAATGATGTTTGTAATATTGAGTGGAATCACATACTAAGATCTCACGACCCGGTTTCAGCTCTCAACAATTCCCTTCTTGGTATCCTTCGCAAAAGAGTTCCATCAAAAACAATTAAGTCTCGTATCAGGGATAAAGCATGGTTTAATGATGACTGCAAGAGTGCATTTGATGACAAACAGGCTGCATATCGTCTATGGAGGCGTAATCAAACCCCCTTGCATTGGAAAAATTATGTTTTTAAAAGGGCAGCTGCGCAGAGAGTTTATAATGGTGCTGAGAGGGATTATAACTCCCATCTTCAGGATGTTCTGGCAGGAGCTACACAGCCTCATAAATGGTGGTCCGCTTTGAAATCCTCTTTATTTGGAATAGATTCCTCCATGCCTCCTCTTTGTGATTCTGATGGCTCCATCTCTTTTGATCCATTATCGAAGGCCAATATTCTATCTAATATTTGTATTAATAAGCAGAGTAATCAGGAATTGTCTTTGCCATTGACATGTTTCCCTAGACCCAACCTCAATTCAATGGCATTCAAATCAGCTGAACTAAAAAGGTACTTGCTGGATCTTGATACCTGTGGTGGCACAGACCCGGATGGGTTTTTCCCTCTCTGTTTTAAAAAGGTTGCAGTGGTCTTGGCACCTAAATTGGCTGTGGTGTTTAGGTTGCTTTTGAAATCAGGTAGTTTTCCTCTTTGCTGGCGTAAGGCTATTATCATTCCTATTCCAAAGGGAAATACTGCCTCATCATCTCCTAATGACTATCGCCCTATCTCCATTACACCTATCCTATCCAAGCTCTATGAGAGGCTTTTGTCCAGACGCCTTTCCTCTTATTGTCTATCTATCTATATGCTCAGGCCCAATCCCCATTTTGGGGGTAGTCGACTCAAGACAGAGCAAGAACAGGGAAAACACAAAAACAACATAAAAAAATAAATAAACACAGATAAAAAACACAAACTCACACACATCCAGGTCACCCAGGAGAAGACCCAGAGACCAGGGTTACCAAGGTCGCTCCAGCACTCCCCCGGCCCCTGACCACCCGGAGAGGTTCCGATCTCGGCAGGCAGACATGCAGCAGAGCCAAAGCCACAAGCCCTCCCACCACACTTCCAGGCACACCCTTCATATTAATCGTCCCCCCGGGCCAGGCGCCTGATGGACTATTATCTAGTCGAACTTGCGCCCGACCCCTTACTCCAAATGACCACGTGTTCACTCAACTATTCACAAGCATTCTCCATTCACTCCTGTCCACCACCACTTCCCCTGCCTGATCTATAGTCATTCCTCTATCATCCAAAGCCTTTCTTACACAGTCTCTCCATCTCAATGGGGGTCTTCCTGCCCTTCTATCTCCCCATGTACCTGACTTACATATTCTCTTTGTAAGCCTTTCATCTCCCCTTCGTTCAACATGACCATACCAGCTCAGCACCCTTCTGTCCACTCTGGCTGACAAATGTTCCTGCTGCCCCACTCTCCTACGTATCTCTTCATTCCTCAATCTGTCTCTACGAGTAACTCCACACATACTCCTCAAGCAGCTCATTGTAATAGTCATAATTTGATACCAAACTCACAGTTTGGTTTTCGTAAGGGACTGGGTATATGTGATGCGCTTCAGACACTCACCCAGGACTTGCAATCTTCATTGGACCAGGGACATGAGTCTCGTGTCGTGGCTATTGACTTTAGTTCTGCTTTTGATTTAGTCAACCATAAAGCACTTCTGTATAAGTTACAGCTCATCGGTATTGGTGGCAATTTTTTAAGGATCTTTGAAGATTTTTTGACGAAAAGATCTAAGTCTGTGGTCATTGATGGGTGTCATTCCCCTTCTGTTACTGTTGTTTCTGGTGTTCCACAAGGCAGTGTCCTTGGGCCTTTGCTTTTTATTATTTTTACTGCTGACCTGTGTTCCCAGCTTGAAAATAAACTAATCTCCTATGCTGATGATACAACTTTATATGCGTCAATTCCATCACCAATAGATCGACACGTAATTGCTACTGCTCTGAATAGGGATTTAGCCAAAATTACATCATGGTGTGAACTTTGGGGCATGACACTTAATGCTAGTAAAACACACTCCATTATCATCAGCAGATCTCGTACCTTGGATCCTCCCCATCCTTATCTACAAGTTTATGGCGAGCAAATTGAGAATGTGGATACTCTGCGTTTGTTAGGAGTTACTCTTGATCCCAAACTTACTTTTGAAAAGCATATTCGTTCTTTCTCCTCTTCCATTTCCCATAAAATTGGTCTGCTTCGCAAGGTTTATAAAACATTTGCTTGTGACGCCACAGTTATCAAGTCTTTTTGTGCTTTTATTTTGCCACATTTCGAGTACTGCTCACCTGTATGGTTGTCAGCAGCTGACTGCCATCTCAAGTTGCTTGACAGGTCGCTAAATTCCATCAGTTTTATTCTACCTCATTTGTCTCTTGATCTGTGTCATCGACATAAAGTTGGTGCCGTTAGTCTTTTATTTAAAGTTTTTAACAACCCTCAGCATCCCTTACATGGGGTTCTGCCTGGGCCCTATGTCCGGGCTCGTGCAACTAGATTCACAAGCAATCTTAATGGTCTTGCCATGAGCTGTGTTAATTTTTCTACTACACAGTTTTCACTGTGTTTTGTGCCGGCCATGGTTGACTTGTGGAATAAGTTGCGAAATGAACTAGTCAATTCAGCTCATATCTCCATTTTTAAGTCTAGAGTTAATGCTTTTTTGCATCATTAATTCTAATTTTTAAACTTATTTTATTCTATTTTATTGTATTATATTTATACTTGATATCCTCCACTGCATAATATGTTATCTGTGTTTAATATCTGTATATGTACAGTATACAGTATAGGTTTTTATTTTTTTCCTAAGTTGCCGTAGTCTCTCTCCAGTGCCTCCGGGTGTTGTGTGTGGATTGATCTTGATGGTGTTTCTGCACCCTGGTTGGAGACTTCGGCATCTCATATAATAATAATAATATATATCCAACGTAATGATGAACATCTATATTTTATCTGGTACAAATGTTTCGGAGACCTTCTCCATCTGCAGCGCATATAATATAAAATGGAATACAATCATAATACAGAAGTCTTTTTGGACCACCCTTGTTTCAATCCATTAGTTTGCAGATTTTAAGACGTTTTACCCCGTTAGTTTGGCGCTAAAAAGACGATTCGCCTCATCCCGATGTCGATGATTTTCTGAGCGAGTGATAGCGAGTTTGTAACTGAGAAGAAATCGGCATTCGGACAGTTTTCTGTCGAAACATGTACAAATTTAGCTTAAAGATTGTCTGGGTGGGCATTCATTTTAGTTTGAAGGAAGTCTGGGAAGGCGGTTTTGTTCCCTGGCTGACACACTAAAGTACATTGCTCGAAAAGGAACACATGAGGCAAAATCCGCATTAAAAATTGTACAAAATATCATAATAGCTCCAAAGACATTGGACCAGACAGTGTTAATGCATCCTTGTTTAATAAAAACCTTTTGTAATAATGATGTTTCTAGTGTTCAAGACGATTTTGTCCACAACATTTGTCGTAGATTCATATCTAGGCAACTGTAGTCCTTCATAACATAAATGTGGAATTATTACGTTTTGCATATTGCAAGTATGACCTTAATTACTGAAATATGAATTATATTTTAAATAAATACAATGCTGTAACTCATTTGCAATTTGATGAACTTAAAATACAATCACTAATTAGTCATAATGTCTATATTTCCTTAAAGTAAACTAGAGGAGGTTTGACATTGTTTTGAGCGACTGCACGCACTACCTAAACCTGTTGGAGAGAGAGAGAGAGAGAGAGAGAGAGAGAGAGAGAGAGAGAGAGAGAGAGTGAGAGTGAGAGTGAGAGAGAGAGAGAGAGAGAGTGAGAGTGAGAGAGAGAGAGAGAGAGAGAGAGAGAGAGAGACGCCCCAAGTGAATTAGCCATCGTTCCCCTCCTACTTGGGTGGTGACCGTGTTTGGCAGCTTCAGGTCTGTGGTGACGGGTATTGGTGGTGAAGGTGTGATGATTGGGGATGGGAGGTTGGTGTTTTGAGCGGATAGTGGCATTGAAAAGGTATTTTTTGTAGAATGCATTTGTCGAGTCCTCCTTGGTTGTATTCTGACCTGGTTTGGCTGCGTCGGGATTGTGGTGATGATTATTTATGGTTAACGTGTGGTGATTGTCAATAGGGACGAGTTGAAATCTTGAGCTAATAGGAGACTGGGAAGTTTGTTTGTTGGTGATGAATATGTGATGATTAGTGACGGGGAGCTGTAGTTTTCGGTTGATATTGGCATTGAGATTTTTTGTTTTTTTGTTTTTGTTGTGGAGGAATGCATTTGTTGAGTCTCCCATGGTTGTGTTTTGGCCTGGTTTGGGAAGGTCGTGGTTGTGGTAATGGTTATTAGTAGTGAACGTGTGGTGATTGGGGAAGAGGACGAGCTGTAATCTTGGGTTGATAGGAGGTTAGTTTGTTAGTACAAAGGAAAGGAGAACAAAGGAGTACAAAGTACAAAGGAAATCAAGCAACAACAGATCTAGTGACCCTTCTAGGTTGCTTGTCCTCCAAAACACTGAGGATCAAGTGTCCAAACAGTGGTTTAGAGTGGGTAAGGGAACATTGGAAAGGGAATTACTGCCCTGGAACTAATGTCCGTGGCAGGATTAGGAAGTTAGTAGAGGACAGATGGGTTAGTAACTGAGGGGTGGATAAAATAAAGTTATTAATTTACAAACGCAGTCAGTCGCGGGTTTGATGCGAGATATTTGTCTAGGCGGAGTTTAAATGAATCAACGGTGATGCAGTCTATAACGTTTCGGGGAAGCCCATTCCACAAGTTGACAACTCGATTGAAGAAGAAATTCTTAGATTCGTGCGAGTTAAAAGATTTACCAATAATTTTGCAACCGTTTCCCCGCGTGTAATTAGATTGGTCGATAGTGAAGTACTTACTACAGTTCATATTGTCGATGCCTTTGATGATTTTGAACACTTGAATTAAGTCACCTCTTAATCTGCGCTGGGTTAAAGGAAATAGATTTAATTATCTAAGACGCTCTTCTTATGGTTTGTTCTTTAGGCTAGGTATCATTTTGGTAACTCTACGTTGAACTCATTCTAGCTTGTTTATATCTTTTTGGTAATAAGGGCACCAGGAGTGAACGCAGTATTCCAGACGAGGGCGGACTAAGGAATTGTAAAGGGTTAGGATAACTTCTTTGGATTTATGCTCAAATGACCTGCCTATAAAGCCAATTATTTTGTTTGCCTTCTTAACAACTTCTGAACATTGTTGACTCGGTTTTAGGTTACTCGATATTGTTACTCCCAGATCGGTTTCTCTGTTTACATTCTCAAGCTGAGTGCCATTCATCGAATAGTTTGCTTTCTCATTTATGTATCCGATATGTAGTACTTTACATTTATCCGCATTGAAACTCATTTGCCAAATTTGGGCCCAACATGACAATTTATCTAGATTGTGTTGCATATCGTCGACTTGTTCTTTTGAGAGTACGCTACTTGCAATTTTTGTATCGTCAGCAAATTTTGAGATTGTACAGGTGAGACCCTCATCTATGTTGTTGATGTAAATTAGAAAGAGAATTGGTCCTAGTACCGATCCCTGGGGTACCCCGCTACTTACATTGGTCCACTTAGATGCCTTACCGTTTATGACTACTCTTTGCACTCTGTTGCTGAGCCAATTTTCTATCCATTTCAACACACCGTCTTGTATTCCATGCGCTTTTAGTTTTAGCAGTAAACGTTTGTGGGGAACTTTGTCAAAGGCCTTTTGAAAATCAAGCTATAAAATAGCTACAGCTTTACTCTCATCGTAGAGGTTGAGGATATCGTGGAAGAAGTCTAAGAGGTTTGTTAAACAGGAACGTTTTTTACGAAAGCCGTGTTGAGTATCTTTAACACCTTACGAGCGGCCTATGCGGTTTATTTATGTGTACCGCCCAGCGGGGTGTTTTTAGCCAAAATAGGGCTGTTTACGTGATCATTTTCATGCCTAAATAAGACCCAGAACGTAAAACAAGTATCTATCCCTGAAAGGGCATAAACAGAGCTTTCGAATGACACCATAACGATCCTTGTATGATGGATAGTTTTCTTGCAATAACCGTGCAACGCGAGTGCAAAAAGCAGGTAATTCGGTACTTTCGGTACATAATTGAGTATGTAGCGAGTGAGAGAGGGAGGAGGGAGCTGAGATTTGTGTCAGTAGGTTCGCCGCGGTGGTCTGGAGCAGTCATACGCTCGCTAGTCTCCTGCCACCACTTGTCTCTCTCTCTCAGCCACATTACGTGCTGAAATTGCCACTCGAGTTATGTCGAGCGCCGCCACATAGTCCAGCTTTATTTAACTCGACTTATGTTGCTCGCCGCTAATTAAGGGTTAAGTATGTTATTTTCCTCTTAGTGATTTACGAGTCTGTCTCGTGACCGTTTCTAGCATTTTACATACAACTGAGGTTAAGCTAATTGGACGATAGTTACTGGGTAGGGATTTGCTGCCTTTTCTGAATATCGGTGTTACGTTGGCTAGCTTCCACTGATCAGGCATAGTTCCAGACTGCAAGGATTTATTGAATAGTAATGTCAGTGGTTTGGAGAGCTCATCCTTAGCTTCCTTTAGAACTCTAGGCGAGATTGTATCAGGTCCAGGCGTTTTATTTACCTTGAGTTTATCTAAACAATTCAATACTTCTCTCTCTGTAACGGTGACATTGCTTAGAACATCTGAATTATCAATCTGAATCGGCGATGGTGTAGGGATATCACTGAGGTCTTCTGTTGTAAAAACTGATGCAAAGAAGGTATTGAGGGCATTACTCATTTGTACTTCATCTTTGGTGTATTCTCCATTTCCATCGACTAACGGTCCAACAGTTGAAGTAACTACTTTTTTCTTTCTGACATAACTATAGAATTCTTTCGGGTTTGTTTTACTTTGATTCGCAATATGTAACTCTAGGGTCTTTTTACTTTGCTTAATTAACTTTTTGGCTTTGCGTCGTAGCTCTACAAATTTTACCCGTTCTTCGTCATTTTGTGAGGATTTTAATCTATCATTAGCAAATTTTTTAGCAAGCAGGCAGTTTGAAATATCTTTATTCCATCATTTGGGATTATTATTATGGCCTGGACGCCGTATTTTCGATGGTATGCAGTCTTGCACTGCTTTTAGGTAAGTGGTTTCGAATAACTTCCAAGATGTATTTATGTCGTTATTGTTAATTAAAAAGCTCCAGTCAGTTTCTTTAAACATAGCTCTAAGTTTATGGAAGTTTGCTTTCTTGAAATTAGGGACTTTTTCGATGCTACTATTTGGTTCGTTACTAGTAAACTTTAAAGTGAAAGTTATCGTATGATGGTCGCTGTTACTGAATTCATCCCCAACATTCAAATTCTCTATCAATTCTTCTTTTGTTGCAAGTACAATGTCAAGAACGATATTACCACGGGTCGGCGTTCGAACAAATTGATAAAGCGAACTCTCTTGCAAGTTCGTATACAAGTCATGTCCGGAGTGTGAAGTAAGAGTATCGCCCCACTTGGTCACAGGTAAATTAAAGTCGCCAAAAATTACGGTATCTTGTGAGTTACTTACATCTGCAATTTGTTCGTAAATTTCTCGGTCAGTTTGCACTGATTGAGCTGGAGGTCTGTATATTAACGCAAGTATTATTTTTGTACCTTAATTATTCTTTATTAGCACAAAAGATGCGTCGACGTTCACAATTTGAGGTTTTGACAAGATGGTAGGGTTAAGACTTTCTTTGATATAAAGTAAAACGCCACCTCCATTTCGATTTATTCAGCTTTTCTCAAACATTACATAACCGGGAAGTGAATACTCTGCTAAAAAGTCTCTATCTTCTGTATCGAGCCAAGATTCTGTTATGCCAATCACATCATAATTTTCTGTAAACACTAGCTCCTCTAAATCTGAATTTTTTGCGTATGCCACGAGCGTTTGCATAGAAAACCTTTAAATTTGTTATTTTAGAACTCATGGAACGGTCTTTAATAATATTTTTGGTTCTTGTCGGATCTACATTTATGTTCATGGCTGTCCTCGGTCCTCTCTGTCTTCGGTCCTTATCGCTGGTGGTCCTCGGTTGCCTCTGTTTTTTTCTTGGCGTTGGATGATTTATGTCACTGCTGCTTCTTCTCGGATGGCGTTTTTTGATCCATGGCTGCGGACTGCTTCGTGTAGGAGACGACCCATGCGTGCTGAACCCACAGGGTTTAGATGAGTGCCATCCTTGCGGAACAGAGTAGGCTGGTTGTAGAAGTTGTTCCAGAGGTTGATGAATTCAACTTCTTCCCTCAGACACAGTTGGTGATGAATGTGTGGTGATTGTGAATGGGGATGAGGAGTTGTAGGTTTGGGCTGATATTGATATTGAAAGGTGTTGTCTTTTTAGTAGAGTGCATTTGTTGAGTCCTTCTTGGTTGTATTCTGACCTGGTTTGGGTGCGTCGGTGTTGTGGTGATGGTTATTGATGGTGAACGTGTGATGATTGTGAACAGGGACGAGTTGTAATTTTTGGCATCCGATTACGCATTTCTTTTCTGTTTTCCAGCTATTATTAGACGATTTTATTCAGATTGGAAAGGGTATATGGAAGTTAGAAGGTTAATTGAGATAGTCTTTACCTTTATAATTCCCACAGATCCTTGCTAAACTGTAAATAATCGTCTTATGAGAGTCTGGATAAACTGTCAAAATGCGGCATAATCATCAAAGGGTTAATTGTAGGGCACCACATATCCTTGCTAAACTGTAAATAATCGTCTAATGATAGAAAGAAAAAACTGAAAATGCGTCTTAACCCTTATTTAGCGGCGAGCAACATAAGTCGAGTTAAAAAAAGCTGGACTATGTGGCGGCGCTCGACATAACTCGAGTGGCAATTTCAGCACGTAATGTGGCTGAGAGAGAGAGACAAGTGGTGGCAGGAGACTAGCGAGCGTATGACTGCTCCAGACCACCGCGGCGAACCTACTGACACAAATCTCAGCTCCCTCCTCCCTCTCTCACTCGCTACATACTCAATTATGTACTGAAAGTACCGAATTACCTGCTTTTTGCACTCGCGTTGCACGGTTATTGCAAGAAAACTATCCATCATACAAGGATCGTTATGGTGTCATTCGAAAGCTCTGTTTATGCCCTTTCAGGGATAGGTACTTGTTTTACGTTCTGGGTCTTATTTAGGCATGAAAATGATCACGTAAACAGCCCTATTTTGGCTAAAAACACCCCGCTGTGCGGTACACATAAATATACCGCATAGGCCGCTCGTAAGGTGTTAATCTTCAAAGGGAAAATTGAAGCGAAAACGGTACCCATAAAAAATGTATTAATCGCTTATGTGTTCTAATTTTAATACATAAACCAAAGAACACTATTATTTTTTTACAATTAAGTGTTCAAATATTTATAGCGTAGGAAATATGTAATGATTAGTTAGTTAGTTAAAATAAGACTTCTGAGGCTATCAACCCGTCAGGACTATTAAGCCAGAACACTGTAGGTCAAGAATAGCGTCAGGACTGAAGCCCCCTTTTCGAGAACCCCAGTCCCTTGTATGTAATCAGAGCAGATGGCTATAGTAAAGTAGGAGAGTAGAGAGTTTTGGATAGAGGAAGAATAAGTTGAGAAATGGGAAGTACAGTAAAAGATAAAATTACTGATTGTGGATGGGGATGACTTATAATTATTGACTTATACGGCAGAGGTAAGTTATAAAGTGGATGGTAGAGGGTATATTGGACTATTAGATGGGTCTCTCGTGTTTGTGTTGTAACGTATACTCTGTTAACCCGTACAGCCCCAGCGACGCGCCTGACGCGTCGGCGATGTATGTAACGCACAGCCCCAGAGACGCGCCTGGCGCGTCACCCTAATTGCGCCGACCGTAACCTCAGGTGTAGCCACTCAAGAGGGCTCAGATTTGTATGGGAACTGTGTACGTATCCCACGCAACCGTGCCGATGGTTGAAAACTCTCAAAGTCCACGTGCGTGCGCGCGAGCGCGCAATAACCTGTTTTTTTGGGATAATTGCCTTCAATTTTTTACTCTTATAAAATCCGTTTTCAGGGACATTTTTTAAGCTTTTTGAGCGGTTTTTCGTGGTTTTTCCTTCATTCCTAACCCATTCGCTATTGTTTCTGGAATAAAACCATTTTTTGAAAACCGGCCGGGTTCTGGTGCGCAAACATTACAAAACTAGCCGGGGCTCCACGGGTTAAGGGGAGATGGGTCACTTTTCTGGGCCCTCCTCTTCCTCATGTTTAGCCCCATTCATTTTCAGATTTTATGACTTTCGTCCCATTAGTTTGTCGATTTTAAAATCTTTCGTCCAATTTATATATCAATATCAAGACCTTTCGTGCCAATTACGTGTCGATATTTTGCCTGGCTAGCGATAGTGAGCCTGTAATTTTAAGAGAAACCGGGCTTCGGCCGGGACATATTTCTATCGAAAAATTAATATATAAATAAATAGACCCCCAAAAATAACCACTGTCCCCTTAACTGTACATGAAGTTGGCTCGTTCCTATCATGTTAGCTTAATTGTTATTTCATTTATAGAACCTCGAATTTATTTCTGTTCAAAAATACAAATGTCCTTAGATACTGCAAGCTACACGTATCTTTAGTAATGTTTTTACTTTTATAAACGAAAACTCCGTATTCTCAGACAAGCCTCTCTCTCTCTCTCTCTCTCTCTCTCTCTGGCAGTCTTTGATACTTTTATCCACACTTTATCCCGCCATTCAGCTCTCTCTCTCCTCCTCCACCGCCTCCTTCAGCTCCCCCCCCCCCTCCTGGTTTAGGACTCAATACAGTATTGGGCAAGTCATCAAAGGTCAGTTTGGGTTTGGGTCTCTATCTGATCCCCGGGTGGCGGGAGTTACGGGGCAGATACTGTATTGTCGTTCTTGTGGCCGGCGACGTCGTTATGAGCGGCTGCTGTCTGTGGGCTGGAGGTGGAGGGGAGGGGAATGGGTGTTGTGGGGTTTGTGGGTAGCGAGGGAGGGAGATCCGTTCGTGCTATTGTGTGTGCGGGAGGGGGGGGGGGGGGGGGGTTATATACAGACAGATATATAGAGTCAGTGAGTGAGTGAGTGAGTGAGTACTGTATGTGTGCTAATGTGTGTCTGTGGCGGGGGGCTGTATATACAGTAGATATTTAGAGACAGTGTAATAATAATAATAATAATAATACAAATAATAAACGGTTTATTAAAGAATGGCAGCCTCATGAGCTGAAAATACACATTTTACAATTTAGTGGATGAACATGAGATATACAGATATGATGATGGTAAGCTCAGTTTACAAAAAAATAAATAAATACAATAATGATGCAGGTGCAAAATACAAATTATCATAAATTAACCATGAGAGTAAGTGATATACAGTACATATACATATTTATTTTACTTACTCATATACAGAACATACATATATACACGTACGTACACACATACATACGCATACATATACATTTTTTTTTTTTTTTCTATGTGATTGAGGGAGGCAAAAGGCATAACTGCCTATAGCGAGTGCCTCCCCCATAGTTGAAAGAGTGACAGGGCCAAAATCAAGGGACGTTCGAGCCAAAATGCCTGGACACACAGAGTTTGAAGCAATTTAAGTCATAGGAAGAGGGAAAGACTGATTCTGGGAGAGAGTTCCAGAGCTCAGATGATGAGTAGAAGAAAGTTTGAGAGTAACGTTTCACTCTTGGGTTGGAGAGTTGCACAGAGTAGTGGTGGGATTGAGTTGCAAGACGGGTACCACGTGCCCTACGTAAAGGAGGTGGTATGCACTGGGATAGCTCTGAGGAACACTGATTATTATAGTAGCGATAGAATAGCGAGAGAGATGCAACATTGCGGCGGAGAGAGAGAGATTGCAGAGAGTTGGTGAGTGGACGGGAGTTAATGATACGAAGGCCTTCCTTTCAACTTTGTCTAGGAGAGCGGTGTGAGAGGAACCTCCCCACACATGTGAACAATACTCAATACAAGGGCGCACTATGCCCCTGTACAGAGCAAGAAGCTGTGCAGGGGAAAAGAACCCCCTAAGGCGGTTGAGCACACCCAGCTTCTGGGAGGCTGCCTTAGCAAGACTGGTAATATGGTCCTTCCAAATGAGAGCAGAAGAAAAAGAGACACCAAGAATATTGAGAGAAGATGAAGGGTTGATTTTTGTATTGTTGAAGAATAAGGGATAGTCCGCTGGGAGATCCTGACGGGTAGATAGATGGAGAAATTGGGTTTTGGAAGCATTAAAGTTAACAAGGTTTTCTCTGCCCCAATTGGAAATAGTATTTAGATCAGAATTTAAGAGTTCTATGGCTTCATTACGTTTGTCGTTGAGGGATTGCTGGCTGGGGCGTTCTGAAAAACTAATGGAGTAGTGTAAGGTTGAGTCGTCTGCGTATGAATGGATGGGAATTAAGGTACAGTTAAGGAGATCATTTATAAAAATTAGAAAGAGAATAGGAGATAGGACAGAGCCCTGAGGAACACCGGAGTTTATAAGGTGAGGAAGTGAACAATGGCCGTCCACAACCGCAGCTATGGAACGGCCGGAAAGGAAATTAGAGACAAAGGCACAGATGGAGGGATAGAAACCGAAGGAGGGTAGTTTAGAAATTAACGATTTATGCCAGACTCTATCGAAGGCTTTCGATATGTCTAGTGCAATAGAAAAAGTCTCACCGAAGTCCCGAAAGGAGGATGACCAAGAGTTAGTAAGATATGAAAGAAGATCACCAGTAGAGCGACTCTTAAGGAAGCCATACTGGCGATCTGAGAGAGATTATGAGAAGAGAAATGCTTAAGAAATTTGGAAGCAAGAATAGTTTCAAAAACTTTAGAAAGACAAGAGATAAGAGCAATTGGACGATAGTTGGAGGGTTGAGAGCGGTCACCCTTCTTTGGGACAGGTTGAATGTGAGCAAACTTCCAGCATGAAGGGAAGACGTTAGAGGATAGACAGAGACGAAAGAGTTTGCCTAGGCAGGGAGTCAGCACGGAAGCACAGTTTTTGAGAACATACATATATAAGACCATAAGAACATGCAGTAAGTGTGCACATGCCCGTATACACAAACGCTCACGTATGCACACAAACATACCTACATACAAAAACTGTTTTGGTAGGGTCAGGTGAGGAGTTGAAAAGGGTAAAGAGGGAACGGCCTACAGGTCCGTACAGGTAGGGTCAGGTAAAGCCTACTACAATGGGAGGTTAAAACTCGGTAGAGAACAAAAGAAGGATATAAAATCAGTAGAGACAGCTTGGGGGAATTATAGTATATAGGACATTCTTTAGTAATAATAATAATAATAATAATAAACGGTTTATTAAAGAATGGCAGCCTCATGAGCTGAAAATACACATTTTACAATTTAGTGGATGAACATGAGATGTACAGATATGAGGATGGTAAGCTTAGTTTACAAATAAAATAAATAAATACAATAATGATGCATGTGCAGAATACAAATTATCATAAAATAACCATGAGAGTAAGTGATATACAGTACATATACACATTTATTTACTTACTCATATACAGAACATATGTATATACACGTACGTGCGCACATACATATACATACATATATAGGAACATAAGAACATGCAGTAAGTGTGCACATGTCCGTATACACAAACGCTCACGTATGCACACAAACATACATACATACAGAAACTGTTTTGGTAAGATCAGGTAAAGAGGGTGCAGGTACTACAATGGGAGGTTAATCCTCGGTAGTGTAGGTGTGTGTGTGTGTGTGTGTGTGTGAGTGTGTGTGTGTGTGTGTGTGACAGAAGGCGAAATATGGAAGAGCTGGGCGTTCTATTGTTAAGGGTGGAAATACATGGATGAAGATACGCGAACACTTAATAATAGATAATGCTTATGCATAGATTTATAATCAGAAGTTGCGCTAGTGAGCAATATGTTCTCGCTCATATGTACGTATATTTACATACATATGTGCATATGACCATATAAATATAAATACACGTACAGTACATATATATATTATATACCTTATATTCTCAACCGGGCTCGAACCATTGACAGCACGTACACACAGACATACATATACATAAATATATGCACATTACATGCATATATGCTCTTCTCTTTTCCTACCTGATACTCTCAGCCGGGCTCGAACCACAAACAGTATACACTATACACATACAGTATATATATACATAAATAACGCATACATACATACAAATATACGCACACATACATACACATATACTGCACATACATAGATACATATATACACATATACATAAACAAACTCAAGCAAATACATACATAATTATATTCTAATACACACACGCACACACACTTATGCATATATTATTAAAGGTGGGCGCGTATATATGGTGTGACAGACCGTTATTACACATTATTAATAATATTAACAATGGTTGGGATAGGACTATTTTTATATCTGTCAGTTCTTGCTCTTATTGGTTGGAGTGTGTTGAAATGACGAGCTGCACGTGTAGGTCTAGGGGCGTCTGGTGGAAGTAAGTTTCTGTGTCGTGGGTGACCAAGCAGCTTAGAGGCAAACTGTTTGAGTGTGTTGTAGTGGTGGGTTGAAAGTGCAGGTATGCTAAGGGTGGTGAGAGCTTCCTCGTACCCTGGATATGTGCCACCCAGGATGATCCTGCATGCCCTCCTCTGAACTCTCTCCAGTTGACGTTGTTGTGTTAGGGTACAAAGGAGTACAAAGGAAATCAAGCAACAACATATCTAGTGACCCTTCTAGGTTGCTTGTCCTCCAAAACACTGAGGATCAAGTGTCCAAACAGTGGTTTAGAGTGGGTAAGGGAACATTGGAAAGGGAATTACTGCCCTGGAACTAATGTCCGTGGCAGGATTAGGAAGTTAGTAGGGGACAGATGGGTTAGTAACTGAGGGGGGGATAAAATAAAGTTATTCATTTACAAACGCAGTCAGTCGCGGGTTTGAAGCGAGATATTTGTCTAGGCGGAGTTTAAATGAATCAACGGTGATGCAGTCTATAACGTTTCGGGGAAGCCCATTCCACAAGTTGACAACTCGATTGAAGAAGAAATTCTTAGATTCGTGTGAGTTAAAAGATTTACCAATAATTTTGCAACCGTTTCCCCGTGTGTAATTAGATTGGTCGATAGTGAAGTACTTACTACAGTTCATATTGTCGATGCCTTTGATGATTTTGAACACTTGAATTAAGTCACCTCTTAATCTGTGCTGGGTTAAAGGAAATAGATTTAATTATCTAAGACGCTCTTCGTATGGTTTGTTCTTTAGGCTAGGTATCATTTTGGTAACTCTACGTTGAACTCGTTCTAGCTTGTTTATATCTTTTTGGTAATAAGGGCACCAGGATTGAACGCAGTATTCCAGAAGAGGGCGGACTAAGGAATTGTAAAGGGTTAGGATAACTTCTTTGGATTTATGCTCAAATGACCTGCCTATAAAGCCAATTATTTTGTTTGCCTTCTTAACAACTTCTGAACATTGTTGACTCGGTTTTAGGTTTTAGGGTTAGAGAGGAGGACCAGGCGGGAGAGGCGTAGGTGAGCTTAGGGAGTATGAAGGTGTTATATATACTCTTCAGCTCATTCTCCGGCGCCCCCAGGGATCTCAACCGCCTTAGCATAAATAACTTGTAAGTGGCGGCCCTGACTGTGGTAGTTACATGTTTCTTCCAGTTCAGTTTGTTGTCCACAGTGATTCCGAGGAGTTTGGTGGACTCAACAAGCTGAAGGGGATGAGGACCAATTGTGACAGTGGGTGGAGGAAGGTCGGTAACGGAAGTGTTGATGTGCATGACCACTGTCTTGTCATGATTGATAGTCACATGATTGTCTGTGGTCCAGGCTTGAAGACGGTCGAGGATGTCTTGTAGGGGGTCATAGTTAGGGGAGGTGTTATCGACAGTAATGCCGACTGTCGAGTCGTCCACGTACTTCCAGTGGAATGGGGTGTCCTTTAGGGCATCATTAATCAAGATGAGGAACAATAGAGGCCCCATCTTTGTGCCCTGTGGGACTCCACATGTGATGTCTAGGAAGGTGGAGATGAAGCCTTGGTATCGCACTGCTTGTCGTCTGTCACTAAGGAAGTCGGTCAACCACGCAACCAGGGTAGGATGTAGCCCCAACTTTATGGCTTTGTTGATGATGATGGTGTGGTCAACAAGGTCAAATGCTTTCCTGAAGTCAATAAAGGCAAGGGCGAGGGAAGTCTTTCTCTTCTCAAGATTTGTGTAAATATAATCTAGGAAGCTAATAAGACAGTGGTGGAGGAGGTTTTTACGTTGCCAAACTGTTGGGGATCTATCAAGTGACGGATTTGTGAGTAAGCCCAGGTGAATACAAAGTCCTCACAGATTAGACTAGGAATGGGCGTAATGGCAATTGGTCTGAGTTCATTAAGAGAATGTGGGGAGGGGGTTTTGGGGATTGGAGTGACGTATGAAGTTTTCCAGTCTGCAGGGCATTTACTTTGCCTTAAGGAGGCATTAATTATCGAGCAAAGGGGGGTGGCAAATTCCACCGAAAATTCTTTGTATATTTTCATGGGTAGGTCTACTGGGGTTGTTGATCTTTTTTATTTGAAACTGGAAAGCTTTTTGGCCACTTCAAATTCTTGAACAGTTACTGAGGGGGAAGGGGATGGGAGGAAGGCAGGGAGGTTGGTGCGGTCTAGTTTGGGGAGGGTTTGGCAGATGGTAGAGAAGTGATTATTTATCAGTTCAGGTGCATCTACACGAGGGACATGGGAAACACAGGGGATCGAAGGAGTCCCACTACTTAAGCCACAAAAATTCTTAATTTTAGAGTACCACTGACTGATATTGGTTTGTTTTAAATGATGAATCTTTGTAGGGTAGTAGGACTTCTTCGCCCAACGGATTTCCCTTATCACAATGTTGCGTAGGTCCTTGTAGCGATTGTTGTCCGTGTAGAAGGCCTTATTCCGATTCTGCATCAGTCTCTTGATCCGAGGAGTAATCCATGGGACGTCAGAGGGGTGCATTTTGGTCCTCTTGGTGGGGAAGAAGTGGTGGTAGGCTTCGGTGGTGGTAGATACAAAGTTGTCCCATTTGGCATTAACATCTTCTTCAGTGAGAACCTCCGTCCATGGGTAATGAACCAACCACTGCCCGAACCCCCGCATTGCAGAGTCTGGTGTTGGTCGGTAGGTCCGGATGACGGGGGTCTGTTGATGGGAGGTGGTAGGGGCAGGTGACCAGAACACAGAGAGATGAGTGCTGCGTCCCACAGGAGGTAAAGGTTCAGGTGGGAGGTACTGCTCATCCATGTCTGTCAAAATAATAAGTGTAGGTGTGTGTGTGTTTGTTTGTTCGTGTGTGTGTGTGTGTGTGTGTGTGTGTGTGTGTGTGTGATAGAAGGCGAAATGTGGAAAAGCTGGGCATTCTATTGTTAAGGGTGGAAATACATGGATGAAGATACACGAACACTTAATAATAGATAATGCTTATGCATTGATTTATAATAAGAAGTTGCGCTAGTGAGCAATATGTTCTCGCTCATATGTACGTATATTTACATACACATGTGCACATGATTATACAATTACACGTACAGTACATATATATATTATATATGTGTGTGTGTGTGGGTGGGTGGGTGGGTGTGTGTCTGTGTGTGTGTGTATGTGTGTGTGTAGTATTATATGTCGTGTGTAAACCTAAGGCCTAACATCGATGGCTTTGCAACTCTCAATAAATCAAGTACTGGCTGCATATGCTATCGCCAGTAAGTCCCTTGGCTTTACTTCTTTCCTATTCTAATTCATTTTCAGACATAATTGATCGATTTTAGTCCTACGTTTTGTGACATTTCCCTAGGTCTCCTCCTCTCATGGTTTCCAGTTACCAAGACAACATTAGGAGTATTTGAGCAGGTTGACCTTTGAGATGGGCGAGCAATATATGAACATATTGAGGACGTTTGTACTCACAGGCCATGCAACTAATAACTATCCAATCAGGTTAACAAAGTAGAGTACGGTAGTCTTTCTTCTACTCAACAAGTATACTGTATAAGCTTTGGAATTCTCTCCCTCAATGTGACTTTCCCTCATCGTATGACTTTTACTGCTTCAAGCTCCACGTGTCCAGACATTTGGATTATAATGTACCTTCAATTTGGTTGTCTATCACTTTTTCAACTTTGGGGAAGACACTTTTTACAGGCAGCTTTGCCTTTTGTCTCCTTACGCATACAAATATTATATATATAATATACAGTGTAATTTCGTTATGCTGCAACAATATCGAAAGATACCTTTGCTTCTGTCGAAAGTTCACCTGCCACAGTAAGATAAGTGATCATGAAATTGACAACATATATTCCGCTTTGGCTATGCACCCCAGTAGCTTGTGTATGCAGGCGCTGGAAAGTGAAGGGGCTAAATAAAGGTTCTGTCTTGGTCCAGGATTCACATGGAAGGACATCTTGTGTTGCCAGAATGCTCAGGTCTGTATACTTTAACCCTTGCACCACCATTACGTAATTATCATCATATTCTGGCTACTATTAGAAGACTTAGTTATTATCTACCTCTACGACTCAAATGGGTAAATACGATCTCAACAAGCCGTCTTTATAAAATAGGTCCTGCATCAACAAGCCGTCTTTATAACATAGGTCCTGCATCAACAAGCCGTCTTTATAACATAGGTCCTGCATCAACAAGCCGTCTTTATAACATAGGTCCTGCATCAACAAGCCGTCTTTATAACATAGGTCCTGCATCAACAAGCCGTCTTTATAACATAGGTCCTGCATCAACAAGCCGTCTTTATAACATAGGTCCTGCATCAACAAGCCGTCTTTATAACATAGGTCCTGCATCAACAAGCCGTCTTTATAACATAGGTCCTGCATCAACAAGCCGTCTTTATAACATAGGTCCTGCATCAACAAGCCGTCTTTAAAACATAGGTCCTGCATCAACAAGCCGTCTTTATAACATAGGTCCTGCATCAACAAGCCGTCTTTATAACATAGGTCCTGCATCAACAAGCCGTCTTTATAACATAGGTCCTGCATCAACAAGCCGTCTTTATAACATAGGTCCTGCATCAACAAGCCGTCTTTATAACATAGGTCCTGCATCAACAAGCCGTCTTTATAACATAGGTCCTGCATCAACAAGCCGTCTTTATAACATAGGTCCTGCGTCAACAAGCCGTCTTTATAACATAGGTCCTGCGTCAACAAGCCGTCTTTATAACATATGTCCTGCGTCAACAAGCCGTCTATATAACATAGGTCCTGCGTCAACAAGCCGTCTTTATAACATAGGTCCTGCGTCAACAAGCCGTCTTTATAACATAGGTCCTGCGTCAACAAGCCGTCTTTATAACATAGGTCCTGCGTCAACAAGCCGTCTTTATAACATAGGTCCTGCGTCAACAAGCCGTCTTTATAACATAGGTCCTGCGTCAACAAGCCGTCTTTATAACATAGGTCCTGCATCTACAAGCCGTCTTTATAACATAGGTCCTGCATCTACAAGCCGTCTTTATAACATAGGTCCTGCATCAACAAGCCGTCTTTATAACATAGGTCCTGCATCAACAAGCCGTCTTTATAACATAGGTCCTGCATCAACAAGCCGTCTTTATAACATAGGTCCTGCATCAACAAGCCGTCTTTATAACATAGGTCCTGCATCAACAAGCCGTCTTTATAACATAGGTCCTGCATCAACAAGCCGTCTTTATAACATAGGTCCTGCATCAACAAGCCGTCTTTATAACATAGGTCCTGCATCAACAAGCCGTCTTTATAACATAGGTCCTGCATCAACAAGCCGTCTTTATAACATAGGTCCTGCATCAACAAGCCGTCTTTATAACATAGGTCCTGCATCAACAAGCCGTCTTTATAACATAGGTCCTGCATCAACAAGCCGTCTTTATAACATAGGTCCTGCATCAACAAGCCGTCTTTATAACATAGGTCCTGCATCAACAAGCCGTCTTTATAACATAGGTCCTGCATCAACAAGCCGTCTTTATAACATAGGTCCTGCATCAACAAGCCGTCTTTATAACATAGGTCCTGCATCAACAAGCCGTCTTTATAACATAGGTCCTGCATCAACAAGCCGTCTTTATAACATAGGTCCTGCATCAACAAGCCGTCTTTATAACATAGGTCCTGCATCAACAAGCCGTCTTTATAACATAGGTCCTGCATCAACAAGCCGTCTTTATAACATAGGTCCTGCATCAACAAGCCGTCTTTATAACATAGGTCCTGCATCAACAAGCCGTCTTTATAACATAGGTCCTGCATCAACAAGCCGTCTTTATAACATAGGTCCTGCATCAACAAGCCGTCTTTATAACATAGGTCCTGCATCAACAAGCCGTCTTTATAACATAGGTCCTGCATCAACAAGCCGTCTTTATAACATAGGTCCTGCATCAACAAGCCGTCTTTATAACATAGGTCCTGCATCAACAAGCCGTCTTTATAACATAGGTCCTGCATCAACAAGCCGTCTTTATAACATAGGTCCTGCATCAACAAGCCGTCTTTATAACATAGGTCCTGCATCAACAAGCCGTCTTTATAACATAGGTCCTGCATCAACAAGCCGTCTTTATAACATAGGTCCTGCATCAACAAGCCGTCTTTATAACATAGGTCCTGCATCAACAAGCCGTCTTTATAACATAGGTCCTGCATCAACAAGCCGTCTTTATAACATAGGTCCTGCATCAACAAGCCGTCTTTATAACATAGGTCCTGCATCAACAAGCCGTCTTTATAACATAGGTCCTGCATCAACAAGCCGTCTTTATAACATAGGTCCTGCATCAACAAGCCGTCTTTATAACATAGGTCCTGCATCAACAAGCCGTCTTTATAACATAGGTCCTGCATCAACAAGCCGTCTTTATAACATAGGTCCTGCATCAACAAGCCGTCTTTATAACATAGGTCCTGCATCAACAAGCCGTCTTTATAACATAGGTCCTGCATCAACAAGCCGTCTTTATAACATAGGTCCTGCATCAACAAGCCGTCTTTATAACATAGGTCCTGCATCAACAAGCCGTCTTTATAACATAGGTCCTGCATCAACAAGCCGTCTTTATAACATAGGTCCTGCATCAACAAGCCGTCTTTATAACATAGGTCCTGCATCAACAAGCCGTCTTTATAACATAGGTCCTGCATCAACAAGCCGTCTTTATAACATAGGTCCTGCATCAACAAGCCGTCTTTATAACATAGGTCCTGCATCAACAAGCCGTCTTTATAACATAGGTCCTGCATCAACAAGCCGTCTTTATAACATAGGTCCTGCATCAACAAGCCGTCTTTATAACATAGGTCCTGCATCAACAAGCCGTCTTTATAACATAGGTCCTGCATCAACAAGCCGTCTTTATAACATAGGTCCTGCATCAACAAGCCTTATTTATAACATAGGTCCTGCATCAACAAGCCGTCTTTATAACATAGGTCCTGCATCAACAAGCCGTCTTTATAACATAGGTCCTGCATCAACAAGCCGTCTTTATAACATAGGTCCTGCATCAACAAGCCGTCTTTATAACATAGGTCCTGCATCAACAAGCCGTCTTTATAACATAGGTCCTGCATCAACAAGCCGTCTTTATAACATAGGTCCTGCATCAACAAGCCGTCTTTATAACATAGGTCCTGCATCAACAAGCCGTCTTTATAACATAGGTCCTGCATCAACAAGCCGTCTTTATAACATAGGTCCTGCATCAACAAGCCGTCTTTATAACATAGGTCCTGCATCAACAAGCCGTCTTTATAACATAGGTCCTGCATCAACAAGCCGTCTTTATAACATAGGTCCTGCATCAACAAGCCGTCTTTATAACATAGGTCCTGCATCAACAAGCCGTCTTTATAACATAGCTCCTGCATCAACAAGCCGTCTTTATAACATAGCTCCTGCATCAACAAGCTGTCTTTATAACATAGGTCCTGCATCAACAAGCCGTCTTTATAACATAGGTCCTGCATCAACAAGCCGTCTTTATAACATAGGTCCTGCATCAACAAGCCGTCTTTATAACATAGGTCCTGCATCAACAAGCCGTCTTTATAACATAGGTCCTGCATCAACAAGCCGTCTTTATAACATAGGTTCTGCATCAACAAGCCGTCTTTATAACATAGGTCCTGCATCAACAAGCCGTCTTTATAACATAGGTCCTGCATCAACAAGCCGTCTTTATAACATAGGTCCTGCATCAACAAGCCGTCTTTATAACATAGGTCCTGCATCAACAAGCCGTCTATATAACATAGGTCCTGCATCAACAAGCCGTCTTTATAACATAGGTCCTGCATCAACAAGCCGTCTTTATAACATAGGTCCTGCATCAACAAGCCGTCTTTATAACATAGGTCCTGCTTAAACTTCAAACTATCGTGTAATTTCAGCCAGAATCAAAGGTAATAATGCGTCATGGTGATTAAGGGGTTAAGGGGAGATAGGTCGTCTTTCTGGTCCCCCTTCTTCCTCATGTTTAGCCTCATTAGTTTTCATATTGTATATCGTTCGGCCAATTAGTTTGGCTATTATAAGACTTTTCTCGCTATTTCTTTGTCAATATTCAGACTTTTCGTGTCATTTCAGTTCCGATTTTTTCCTGGCAAGCGATAGCGAGCCTGTAGTTTTAAAAAAATCGGCATTCCGTCGTATAGATTTCCATCGAAAAATTCACAAATTTATCTTGATGGAGGGTCTTGGGGGTGTACTGTTTTAAGCTTGATGGAGGTCTGGGGAGGAAAATAAAGAAATCATACAAAAATACATGAATAAGGAAATATATACGGCCATCCCCCCTTCAGCAGGAGACAACAAATGGGTGACCCCACACAGGCGGATCTTCTGTTGGAGTCATGTGATAAGTGGCCTAATATGTGGCACACGTTTCTATTGACCTCATTCAAATTTTTTAATTTACTAAATGACATAATCCAAATTCAACAGATAGAACTAGTAAGGATTTTAATTGGCATTAAGGCCACAGTGGTTATTTTGAGGGGTTTATTTATTTACATATTCATTTATGTTTTGGTTTCCTCGTTAGACCTTCATCAAGCTATAAAAAACACTCCCTAGACCCCCCTTCAAGATAAATTTGTACATTTTTCGGATTCTCTTAAAATTCCAGGCTCGCTATCGCTCGTCAGGAAAAAATCGACACCTAAATGACACGAAAGGTCTTGATATTGACATAGGAATGGGATGATAGGTTTTAAAATCGACAACTAATGGGGCAAACGTCTTAAAATCTGAAAACTAATGGGGCTAAACATGAGGAAGAAAAGGGACCAGCAAAACAACCCATATCCCCTTAATAGCCCTGACAAGATGTTTAGAGTGTCCACTAAGACTCATATCTAGCCAACAATCAAACGAATCAGACAAACAATTACCGACATGTACTCTGTGTGAGGTCGACCATTAACATCAATAGAATATGAATAAATGACTTGCATGGTTCAATAACACAGTAGCCATAAGAGTTGCTATAATTCTGTGTGAGGTCGACCATTACATCAATACAATATGAATAAATGACTTGCATGGTTCAATAACACAGTAGCCATAAGAGTTGCTATAATTCTGTGTGAGGTCGACCATTAACATCAATACAATATGAATAAATGACTTGCATGGTTCAATAACACAGTAGCCATAAGAGTTGCTATAATTCTGTGTGAGGTCGACCATTACATCAATACAATATGACTAAATGACTTGCATGGTTCAATAACACAGTAGCCATAAGAGGTGCTATAATTCTGTCGATACCCATTTTTACAAACATAATACAAAGTAAAATACTAGTTATAATATAACACTTGCAAAATAAACAAACCAAAACAGGAACGACACAATATAAAGACAAAATAACTAAACAAAATCACTGTGGAAATAACGATTTAGCAAAATAAAACTGTGAAATAAAAGAACACAAAGCCACCACATAGAATGTACATCACTATATGAGTAAGTGAATTTGGTTCCCAGGCAAATTACTCGCACATTATATTAACGTACTCTCGTCATATTCAAGGAATTTGTCAATTTGGGAAGTTCAGGACGTTCTGGTAAATTATGGTGAATTCTGGGAATAATAATAATAATAATAATAATAATAATAATTCAATGATAATAATAATAATAATAATAATAATAATAATGATATAAATATATTAATACAAATACATACTAATAATGCTAATAGTTGTAAACATTAGTTACATAATGGCAGCCAGATGAGCTGATAATAGTTGTAAACATTAGTTACATAATGGCAGCCAGATGAGCTGATAATAGTTGTAAACATTAGTTACATAATGGCAGCCAGATGAGCTGATAATAGTTGTAAACATTAGTTACATAATGGCAGCCACATGAGCTGATAATAGTTGTAAACATTAGTTACATAATGGCAGCCAGATGAGCTGATAATAGTTGTAAACATTAGTTACATAATGGCAGCCAGATGAGCTGATAATAGTTGTAAACATTAGTTACATAATGGCAGCCAGATGAGCTGATAATACACATTTTACAATTTAGTGGATGAACATGAAAAAGGATTATGATGATGATGATGATGACGATGAAGTGTGTGTGTTTTTTTTCCTTTATCCCATCTACCTTTAGTTTAGCCCCATTATTTTTTTCAGATTTAGGACGTTCGCCCCATTAGTTTGGCAATTTTAAGATCTTTCGCCTAATTTCTTTGTAAATATTAAGACCTTTCGTGCCATTTGGGTGTATTTTTTTTCTGGCGAGCGATAGTGAGCCTGTTATTTAGAAGGATCCGGCCGACGGACATTAAATTTTGTCTACATAATGTACACATTTATCTCGAAGTGGGGGGTAGGGGGGTGTCCTAGGGATGTATTTGTTAAGCTTGATAAGTGGTAGAGGGAGACAACTAAAAACTTAATATGAGGGTTGTATGTACGGAATATATAAATCATCAGTGAAAACGTGATCTTATAGTATCATTATTGCTAGAAAACGATACCACACAATTAGGAAACCATGAATCCTGATTTAAGGGGGGATAGGCTTATGTATTTGCTAGTTTATGTATGTTTTCATTATCTGTTTTAGTTTCCTCCCTAGACCTCCATCAAACTTAAAAAAAAAAAAAAAAAAAAAAAAAAAAAAAAAAAAATCCTCCTTCAAGATAAATTTGCACATTTTTCCATCGAAAAATGGCCCGGCCTCTTAAATTACAGGCTCGCTATCGCTCGACAGGAAAAAATCAACACTTAAATGACGCGAAAAGTCTAAATATTGACAAATAAATGGGGCGAAAGGTCTTAAAATCACCAAACTAATGGGCCGAACGTCTTAAAATCTGAAACTAATGGGGCTAAACATGAGGAAGAAGGGGGACCAGAAAAACTACCCATCTCCCCTTAAGCTATCATATATCTCGCCACAACTTGATTCTCTGAAGGAACATATTAGACTGTAGGATAATTTCTACGAAGTATTTACATAACACAGACGTCACGTAATCACCGAGTCACACCCCTTTGAGGATTATGACGCGCTTTGTCTGTTTGTTCATGCTATTATTAGATTATTTTACTTATTTTAGGAAGAACTTGTGAGAGCTAAATAATTAATTGAGATATTTTTTACCATTTGATTCCTAGATATCCTGCCTAAATTGCATAAACTCGTCTAATGATAAACAGAATAACGTTAACCTTTTGAGGATTACGACCTGTTGTGTCAGCTAATGCTTGCTATTATTAGATGATATATTTACGAGGAACATATTATGGGAGCTAGAAAGTTAATTGGGATAGTTTTCAACCCATTTGATTCCTAGTGATCCTGCCTAAATTGCATACAATCGTCTAATGGTAAATATAATAAGTTTTTACACATTGTATTTCTAGAGAACGTGACTAAGGTGTATAACATTGTCTTATGGTACACAGACTAAAGTGTAAGAATGTGTCCTCAAATACTGAAAGAGTTGAGGGGAGATTGGTAGTTATTCTTGTCCCCCTTCTTCCTCATGTTTAGCCCCATTAGTTTTCAGATTTTAAGAGGATCGGCCCATTAGATTGTGGATGTTAAGAACTTTCTCCTTATATTTTTGTCAATATTAAAACTGTTCGTGTCAT
>CM064550.1:318912-340383 GCA_032716605.1 Paralithodes platypus
AGGTCATTTGAGCATAAATCCAAAGAAGTTATCCTAACCCTTTACAATTCCTTAGTCCGCCCTCTTCTGGAATACTGCGTTCAATCCTGGTGCCCTTATTACCAAAAAGATATAAACAAGCTAGAACGAGTTCAACGTAGAGTTACCAAAATGATACCTAGCCTAAAGAACAAACCATACGAAGAGCGTCTTAGAGAATTAAATCTATTTCCTTTAACCCAGCGCAGATTAAGAGGCGACTTAATTCAAGTGTTCAAAATCATCAAAGGCATCGACAATATGAACTGTAGTAAGTACTTCACTATCGACCAATCTAATTACACGCGGGGAAACGGTTGCAAAATTATTGGTAAATCTTTTAACTCGCACGAATCTAAGAATTTCTTCTTCAATCGAGTTGTCAACTTGTGGAATGGGCTTCCCCGAGACGTTATAGACTGCAGCACCGTTGATTCATTTAAATTCCGCCTAGACAAATATCTCGCATCAAACCCGCGACTGACTGCGTTTGTAAATGAATAACTTTATCCTCCCCTCAGTTACTAACCATATGTCCCCTACTAACTTCCTAGTCCTGCCACGTTAGTGGCAGGGCAGTAGTTCCCTTTCCAATGTTCCCTTACCCACTCTAAACCACTGTTTGGACACTTGATCCTCAGTGTTTTGGAGGACAAGCAACCTAGAAGGGTCACTAGATCTGTTGTTGCTTGATTTCCTTTGTACTCCTTTGTACTTTGTACTCTAGCTAGACTTTATCAGTCACAGTAGACATTAAGTATATTAACCTAATTACTCTTTTTATGCATACCCATTTATGATTACACAAGCATTTCGCAGCCTAGTTTGATGTATTGAGACACAAACGACTTAGGCTCTTTTTGTTGATAGGAATACTGCATTGTTGTGGCAATCATTATTATTGTTGTAGTGTTTAGGATATTCTTGGCTCCGACGGCATTATATATTCTGCCTTTTTGTGTGCATAGCCTGCACGAGCATTGTTCCGCTGCCTGCCTTTTTGGGTTCCATTTCCGATACGAGCATCTTTATAGCATCTAACATTTAAAGAAGATTCCTTGTTAGTGTTGAAGGACTTTAGTGCACTTTCTTTCATGCAGGAGTGCCTGACATTTATTGATTAAAGTAACGTAAGCTGTAACTTCTCTTACCACCTTACTTTGCATACCATAACCAAGCACCTTCGGTTATAGGTAGTAATAGGCTGTTTTCACATAACATTAAGCCTAGAGTAGACGCACATTTATTGAGAGTTTGATAGCCTATTATTGCATATAGAACTCTGTAGAGAATTTGTGTTCTTTGTTCACTGGGAATATACATCAGAGGTTGGATCTAGCGCTTCCGTTGTAGCATTTATGCCATTACTAGTCCAACGAATAAGAGCCCTGATATATTTAAACCCCAGTCGTAACAAATGGCGACCTTACCTAGGATTTGGTGAACCTACATTTATTAGCAGGGAACATTTGTTGGTTTGGAGAATATTTTGCGGGGATCAGCAAGAATAATTTTTGTTTTGCAACATAGTATAGCCCTTGAGTATTTCCGAGAATTGTTGTGTGTATATTGAGGTATAAGAGTTTGGGGTGCTTCTTTTCTGAATATTGAGGTGGGAAATTTTTTGAGAGCATCATGTCTTATACCGGATCAGAGGAGAATGGAGACACAGTACGTCATGTCGAAACGGAGGAACAGCAGCATGATGAAAGGGTTAATCGGGTGAACTGTGAGGAGGATGCTAGGATATTTTTGCAATGGCCTGTTACTGCCGAGCGGTTGGAGGGTATGGATCGGTACAGTCTTCAATGCCTGGCCACAGCTATCGGTCATGCGGTTACTAGCAGCATGACCAAGGATAACTGATAACGTGTGTACTGGGCAGGGTGACTGGTGAGCGAGATGGGTTGAGTGCTCAGAGCCCTTCGGCCATGCTTCCCCTACACTCGACTCCCAGCTATCCCAGTAGTTTGCCGACCCCGGGTACGCTTCCGCAGTTGGGTGGTGACTGGCAGGGTGGGTTGCCCCTGGGGGGACCACCGGTAATTTCAAACATTGTAGCACCTTCACCTCCTCAAGGGTTAACTCAAGAATTATTGTTTCAGCTCGAATTAGCTAAGATCGAAGAGAGAAAGGCTATCAGGGTATCTGAGGTTCAGCAGCAACAAAGGGCATGTGAGCTTCAGCAGCAATTAGAATTAGCCAAGATAGAAGAGAGAAAAAGTCACCAGCACATAGAGCTAGCAAAAATCCAAGCTGATTTAGAGTCGACTAGGTACTGTGCCGACATGGACGTAGAGAAGTCGCGAGCAGAGACAACGGGACAGCGACTTGGGGCTGGTAACCGTGTTCATGAACAGTCTCTCTCGCACTTATTGAAACTGGTTCCGGTGTTTGATGAGAGTGGTGTTACAGAATTTTTCACACGCTTTGAGAAGAAGTGCCAGGAACACCAGTGGCCAGAGAATAAATGGGCAGCACTTGTATCCTCTAGATTAATAGGCAAGGGTCTTAAAGCCTACGATGCGTTACCTTTTGAGTTATGTATTGTGTATGAGGATCTCAAGGAGGCTGTCCTGAGGGCTTACGAACTGCAACCAGAAACGTACCGTTTGAAGTTCCGGGGTGTAACTAAGGGAAGAGATAGCACCTTTTTGGAACACACCCGGGACTTGTCCGATGCTATGGGGAACTGGCTCCGATCTGAGAAGGTCACAACATTTGATGAAATTAAGCAGTTAATGATGTTGGAGCAGTTCTTTAAGAGCACGGGCGGTGATCTAACTTTGAACTTGAAGGAGAAAAACCCAAGAACTCTAGTCGAAGCAGCAGAAATGGCTGATCGACGGCTGTCGTTGATTCGGGGTTGCGGGTCCTCACAGAAGTACGATGTAAGTGCTAAGGACCGTTATCCTCCCCCTCCCCGTAACAATGACACATTTAAACAGAAGAGCCATGAAACTAAAACTGAATCCAAACCTTACACCACACCGTATGTGAAAAGTCAGGGGCCTTTTACATCACAGTATAAGCCGAAACCGAAATTTATGTGTTTTAGTTGCCACCAGGAGGGTCATAAGGCAAATGAGTGCCCTAGTCGACCTCCTCCGGCAGCCGTGTCTTTTGCTCACGGCATTGGAGTGTTCAAGAGGACATCGGAGTTTGTTAGAGGCATTTCTTCCGAGGTAAATACACTGCCAGTGCAGAAGGATCCGGAAGGCTTATTCCCTGTCCGTGATGCCTTTAGTGACCACAGGGGACTCGGTTGTGTGGAGTGGGGGGGGTAGAAGACATGAGGTGAGAATTTTGCGTGACACTGGGGCATCGCAAACACTGTTGAGAAATTTCACTGGTAAACCTGTCAATACGGCGCGGGTGGTTGTGGTTCAGGGAGTTAATGCGACAAGGTCATACCCGCTTGTAAGAATGAAGGTGGAAGTTGATGGTGTGACTCGGGACCTGGATGTAGGAATTGTGGAGAAGTTACCTGTTGGGGGCGTCGACCTCCTTCTCGGCAACGACTTTGCGGGACCTACTTCTGAGGCTCCACCCTTGGTCGTTGCCGAGAAGCCGGCCGACGTGAGTAGGGAGGAGCAGGAGTGGGTTGAGAAGTGTCCGGTGCAGCCTATGGCGTGTGTTGTCACCGGAGATCCTGCATCCAGGGAGTCACATTCTGGTCAACAGTCTTTAGATCAGCGGAGGAAGGGTACCGAGAAGGGGTTGAAAGTTGATCCAACGGACCTTCTCGGGGACTCATTATTAGGACCACATTTCGAGTCTGGAGAAGACCCAGTAACTGTTCCTGTAAAGGCAGAGCATGGGCTTAAAAAGACGAAAGAGTTGAAGGAGGACAGTGATGCACAGTCGGGAGATGTGGCAACAAGGTACCCTGATGCGTACCCTATGAGAAATGGGTCGGCGAAGACGGTGGTTCGAAGCTTGCTAGTGTATTTTTCCCGGTATGGTTACCCGCAGGGGATTCAGTCAGCCCAGGGACCCAACTTCACTTCTAGCCTCTTTGTTCAAGCAATGCCGCAGCATGAGATTGTTGGGGTTGTGTCATCTGCGTATCATCCGGAGAGCCAGGGTGTGTTAGAGCGATGGCACTCAACCTTAAAATCTATGCTTCGTTGTTATTGCTTTGAGAATGGGAAAGATTGGGATCTTGGCCTGCCATATGTTTTGTTTGCTGCACGGGAAGTACCTGGGGAGAGTTTGGGATTCAGCCCTAATGAGCTCGTCTTTGGACACCGTGTCAGAGGGCCTCTCCATATTGTTGAAGAAGTATGGGAGGGCGCAGAAAAACCTTGTTCTATGCTCAAGTGTGTCCTCAACAGTCGAGAACGGATGTTGCGCAGTCTGGAGTTGGCTGGCCGTAATTTGACTAGCTCTCAGGCCCTCAGGAAGGACAGGTACGATCTCCAGGTTGAACTCAGGGAGTTTCACGTGGGTCAGGAGGTGTTGATTCTACTGCCCCTTGTAGGTCACCCCTTATCCGCGAAGTACGCTGGTCCTTATAGGGTGGTGGAGGAGCTATAGGACCTGGTTTACTTGGTAGCCACTCCAGACAGACGGAAGCGCAATCAGTTATGTCATGTTAATCCCATGAAGGAGTATGGGAGGCACCCCCCTGAGCCTCTCACTGTGCCTGTGATGACGTTTAGCAGTCAAGGTGGAGAAGGAGAATGGGACAGTCAAGCTCAGGTGGAGGATAACTGGAAGGATAAGAAGTTCAAATGGGCGCCTGAGTGTGAGAAGGTGTTTAGAGAAGTAAAACACCTGTTGTGCACTCACCCGATCCTCAGGGCCCCTGACTTTAGCCTACCTTTCCAACTAGCAACGGAGGCTAGTGGTGTGGGGGCTGGTGCCGTCCTTGTGGAAAAGGACGATGATGGGCTGGAGCATCCTGTTAGTTTCTGCTCGGAGAAGTACAATTCGGCCCAGGGGAGCTGCTCTGTTGTCGAGGAGGAGCTGCTGGCGGTTGTACTTGCTCTGAGGCATTTCGAGGTCTGTGTTCCAGCCTATGGTCCGGTCGTTGTAGTTTACCCAGATCATCACCCTCTCAAGTTCTTGGACCAGTTTCACAATCGGAATATGAGGCTGACCAGGTGGTCACTAAGGTTACTGGTATATAACCTGGACATACGCCATATTGCCGGTTGTGACAACGTGGTTGCAGATGGTCGTTCAAGGGTATATGATCCTGGGTAGATTGACACACGGGTAGCCTCCTGCTTTAGTTTGGATAGTATTTTGCGCTTGGTGCTTGTTGGCTCGCGGTTGTAGCCCAGCGTATTGGGTCTTAAGCAGGAGTTGAGCGTTTGGTATAGAAGAAAAAACTAGGCTTGCCCCTATAGTGCAGCCGAAATAAACAAATTATAAACATAAAAATCAAATAAAAACTCTTTCTTTGATAGTTGATTTTGTTTAGTATGTTATAGCAGTAATTCTGAGTTGCATTCCTCTCAGAATGCTGGGCTAGAGAAGCTCGCTCTTGAGGAGCATAACTACATATAATTTAACCTATGGTGTTGGGGAGGGTTATAATTTTGAAAAATGTTTTGTTGAAGAACTGTGCCAGATATTTTACTGCCGCTGGGTGATGGGAAGTGGAGATATAGCATGGGTTCTAAACATCAGATTTTTGTGAGCCTTGGGGCCTCTGAGAAAAATCTTGGGGGGGGGGTGTGACGTTGACCACTCCGTTAGAACCACATGGCTTGTCCTACAGTGACTCTCTAGGATCGCCAGGGCAGTGGATGGGGCTACAGTTTATGTATTAGAGTGTGCTTTATTTCCTATGAAAGCTTGTGTCATGGGCAGTCCAGAAAGGCTCTTTGTTTTCACCCATGTCAAGGCTTTATATATTTTATTGTAAAGTATATGTTTTATCATTAACTAGTAATGATGGGATCTGGGAGAGAAAGAGAGAGTAGAACAGAGTGAGAGGGAGCGTGCAGTGTTTTTGTCCCGCTCGATGACGTCACGGCTGGCTGCCTCGTGGGGGTTGGTTGAGAGAGGTCCTTACCATGCTGCTAGCTCCCTTGCTAGTGGCTAGAGGACTTGTAACCGCTTTTTTTCCCACGCGCCTCGAGCTAGTGCGAATATATATACAGTTCCTCGCCACTCTCTCCCTCAGATCTGGTTTCTAGAATGCATTCATCTTTATGCCTTGCTACCTGTCCCCCGCTCCGCACCTGAGAATCTTTTCCTCTGCCTACCTCTCTCTTTTTCCATATCTTTCACCACCTTTTAGTAATATTATACCCCCTCTGGTTAACTCTGCAAAATCAGCTTCATGCTGGCCAGTTGTATTGTGCGTTAAGGTCTGATATAACCCATGTATGTTAGTGTTAAGATAACTTGATCACTAAGCATTGGTTGGCTTTCATATTGCTGCTTCCTTTAATTATTAGTGTTCTGCTGGATTAGATAATGCTAGACTAGGAGTCTGATATTATAAGGTATTGTTTCCTATGAGTGCTGGCTTTAGTTAAAAGCTGCACGACATACCTGAGAACTGGAGTTGATTGAGTAAATTCTAGTGTGTGTGCCATTGAGAGTAGAGCATGCACGAATGAGGGCTTTTTGCCTATACCATTCTGCACTGTTCTAAGCTCGTTGTTTGTCTTTGAGGTACGCCAGGAGAACGCTTAATACTTCGGTATTAAGGTTTCTCAAGAGAGCTACCCTTCCCTATAACGTAATATTTGACGCACAGACTTGAGATTTGCACTAGGCTATGCGGCATGCCATGCGCACCAGTATCTCGTATCATTGACTCTAGCTAGACTTTATCAGTCACAGTAGACATTAAGTATATTAACCTAATTACTCTTTTTATGCATACCCATTTATGATTACACAAGCATTTCGCAGCCTAGTTTGATGTATTGAGACACAAACGACTTAGGCTCTTTTTGTTGATAGGAATACTGCATTGTTGTGGCGATCATTATTATTGTTGTAGTGTTTAGGATATTCTTGGCTCCGACGGCATTATATATTCTGCCTTTTTGTGTGCATAGCCTGCACGAGCATTGTTCCGCTGCCTGCCTTTTTGGGTTCCATTTCCGATACGAGCATCTTTATAGCATCTAACATTTAAAGAAGATTCCTTGTTAGTGTTGAAGGACTTTAGTGCACTTTCTTTCATGCAGGAGTGCCTGACATTTATTGATTAAAGTAATGTAAGCTGTAACTTCTCTTACCACCTTACTTTGCATACCATAACCAAGCACCTTCGGTTATAGGTAGAAATAGGCTGTTTTCACATAACATTAAGCCTAGAGTAGACGCACATTTATTGAGAGTTTGATAGCCTATTATTGCATATAGAACTCTGTAGAGTATTTGTGTTCTTTGTTCACTGGGAATATACATCAGAGGTTGGATCTAGCGCTTTCCGCTTTCCGTTGTAGCATTTATGCCATTACTAGTCCAACGAATAAGAGCCCTGATATATTTAAACCCTAGTCGTAACACCTGGTAGACACGGTAATAGAAGACTAAATACATTTAATAAAAAGAAAAACAGGTCTGATATTAAAATTATTGTTAATAATTTATATTCATTATATCGAAATTTCGGAATTAAAAAATTAAAAGATTCATTGAAAGGCCTACAAAAGAAAAGTTTTGCTCCTTTTATAGAAAATATTCTAAACAATAAACATAATTTCACAAATAAATTTAAGAATATAGTCTTTGCTTTTATGGGATATATTAGAGCTTATTCTAAGAAATCCAAAGATTAGACAAAATTAATGTTAACAGTCTTATTAATTCAAAGAAAGTTAAGTCCATGTTACCAGATGGTTGTAAAGATTTCAAACCATTAATAGTGTATTCATATGAACGACCTGTTGGGTCTATTATTTGTAATTATAATAAAGTTTTAGGAAATCTTTCAGATAATGATATTTTCAATAATAATAAATGCGTGTGTGAAAGAGTCATGGATATGCCAGCTAGCAGACGTGATGCACTAGCAAAGTTCATTTATAGTCCGATATGTCACATATTAACAGGTGATGTAGAACTATTTAAACATTTTGCAAACGACAAATTAGCGGAGCTATGTCGTAAAGGGTTTAAATTTAGAATAGGGAGTAATAAAGTAACATGGGACATAATTTTAAAATATATTGTTTTTTCAGTCAATAAATTAAAAGATAAATTGTAAAAAATTGCGTGCTGCGATGCGAGAGAGCTAGAAGCATGGTCTAAATTATTAATTAAGTTAATTAGAAATAAAATTTCTCGCTTAAAAATGAATATAATCTTTCAGATTTTATAGACTATAATTATAATAAGCTTAAAGCTGATTTAATAAATTTACATAAACATTTTGTAATCACTACAGTAGATAAAGCCAGCAATAATTATAGCTTCACATGTAAGAAATTTTATCTTGAAAACATGAAAAAAGAATTAGGTATTAAAGGTAACATATTACGTAAAAATATTTGCGGTAATTCTGTTTATGAAATTCAAAATAATCTGAATATTGATAACTTAATCGATGAACATACCAAGAAAAATATAACATTTGATATTAAACTTTCTGATAAGAACAAGTGCATTGCAAAATTATACATGTTACCTAAATTTCATAAAAGACTTTATAAATATCGCTTTATTGCCGGAGCAAAATTTGCTACCACTAAAACTCTATCAGAACAAGTCGTAAATTGCTTAAAATACATTAAAGGTACTCATAACAGATATTGTAATACCATCATGAGAAGAACTGGCATTAACTATTATTGGAGTGTTGACAATTCGTTAGAAGTTATTGATAAAATAAATACCATGCCGAAAGTTACCTCGGTACATAGCTTCGACTTTTCAACTTTGTATACCAATTTGCCTTTAGATTTAGTATATTCAGAGCTTTGCTTTATTATAGATTTGCACTTTGACAGGTTCGTTAGGAATGGTAATTATTTCATAAATGTTTATACATATTTTAATAATGCATCACTTAGCTCTACTCCCACTAGTTCTGTATATTTTGATAGAACTAAACTTAATTAAAGATGCCCTTAAATTCCTCCTTTTCAATACTTATGTTAGATTCGGGCCGTACATTTTCAAAAAAATATTAGGAATTCCTATGGGTGGAAATGCTAGCCCTTTAATTGCAGACTTATTCTTGCTTGCTTTAGAATTTAAATATATAAAAGACTTAGTTGACAGTAGCAAGAAAAATAAAATCCCAGAAAAATTAGCACTTGCTAAACTGTTAAGTAATAATAGTAGATATATTGATGATATTCTTGTTTGCAATTTGTTAAATTTTAATCAAGTTGCTAAACTTATTTACCCTAATTCAATTCCCCTCACACAATGTAACGTAAATTATAAAGTTGAAAATTTTCTTGATAAAAATATAGAGATTGTTAATGAACAGTTCATACTTAAAGTATATCACAAAGTTGATGATTTTAATTTTAACGTAATAAACTTTCCTTTCCCTAGTAGTAATATCGATAGTAAAATAACTTATAATTGTTTTTATTCCCAATTAATAAGATTTTGTAAAATCTGCACTAAAGTAGATGACCTTTGGGCTAGAGCTAGGTTACTATACAGACTCTTAGTGGACAGAGGTTTTGAGGCAAGTAAATTGTTCCATAAATTTAATCTTTTTAGGGTCAATTATTGTGACTGTATTCTAAAATTTGACATCAATAATTGTAATCAAGCATTTTTAACTAGAAGTTTCTTGTATAACCTCTGCTTACTTTTTGTCTGTATTTATTGTTTTTTGTCTGTATTTATTGTTTATCTTTTTCTTTTTCTATTATTAATATTAATATTGATGATGTTTTAAATTTATTGTTCTTGTTGAAAGAGTACTCTTTGTTTAAATATGTTGTTACTTCATATTTTGCAATTATTTGTCTTTATATTATATGTATTCATTGTCGATAGTATCAATTGCTTACTTTTGCGATTTCCTTAGTTTATTTGTGCTATAAATGTAGGTTATTTTTGGGTTGGTTATTGATTGGGGTCACTTGAGGCATGCTATGCTTACAGGTACCTACCCGATAGCACTATCGTTAGTGAGTGCTGTACTGTATTTTATATATTATTTTGTAATAGTATAGATATTTTATCAATATTTGTATTTTGTACTATTGTTAATGTCTTGTCATGTTGCAAATTTGATTTTAAATAATATTTGTTACATTTAACATGTAGTTTCTTTATTCATGCAGAGTTTAGTAAAAATTTGCCAGAACGTCCCGAACTTCCCAAACTTAACTACTTCCTTTAACGTGACGATAGTGCGTTGTTATATGTGCGATTAGTTTGCTTGGGAAACAGATAAACTTGCTCATGTAGTAATGTACACCCTATGTGGTGGATTGTGTTCTTTTATTTAATAATTTTCATTTTAGTAAGCGTTGTTTCCACATAGCGATTTTGATAATTTAATTTGACTTTATATTGTCCTTGTCCCAATTTTGGTTTGTTTAGTTTGCAAGTTTTACATTTTAATTTGACTGTTATTACTTCTTAGTGTTTATTATTATATCTTATTGTTTGTTATTAGCTCTTATTGTTTGCTATTACCCATTACTGTTTACTTTTTATTGTTTGTTATTACCTCTTATTGTTTGCTATTAGCCATTACTGTTTACTTGTTATTGTTTGTTATTATCTATTGTTTGTTATTGCTTCTTATTACCTCTTATTGTTTGCTATTACCCATTACTGTTTACTTTTTATTGTTTGTTATTACCTATTGTTTGTTATTACCTCTTAGTGTTTGCTATTAGCCATTACTGTTTACTTGTTATTGTTTGTTATTATCTATTGTTTGTTATTACTTCTTATTGTTTGCTATTACCCATTACTGTTTACTTTTTATTGTTTGTTATTACCTATTGTTTGTTATTACCTCTTAGTGTTTGTTATTATCTCTTAGTGTTTGTTATTACCTAGCATTGTTTGTTATTACCTCGTATTGTTTGTTATTACCTCATATTATTTGACAGGTTACAAGGGTTGATCAAATAATTTGGGGTCTATTAAGATATCGGTTCACACGAGTTCAAAAGGATTTCGCAAGAGAACCCAGATACAAAATAAATAAATAAATAATACAACAAATAAATAAATACAAATAAATTAGTATATCAATAATAAACGTTGCTAGTAGCTGGGTTCCATATCTCTCTTTGTACAGTCGCAGCCAGAAATATTTGGACACCACCTATTGATACATTGATTCAATAGATGTTAACCCTTTGAATATACGATGAAGCATTTTGACAGTTTAGTCTGGCTATTAGTATTAGATTTGGAAGGGTATATGGAAATCAGAGGGTTAATGGAGATAGTCTTTACCCTTATAACCCACAGATCCTTCCTAAAGTGAATACAAACGTGGAATAATAGCCAGAATAAATTGTCGAAATGCGTCATAATCATCAAAGGGTTAAGCAATTACTAATAACTCCCAGTAATTTTATCTTTGTGGCTCAGTAGTTTATCAATTAGTTAGCCAGGGTATCATATTTTTATTTTATTTTTTAAATCCAAACATTCTTCACCACCACAATAGAGGTACTATTAACCTCTGAATCAACAACAGAGGCACTATGAACCTCTGAATCAACAACAGAGGCACTATGAACCTCTGAATCTACAACAGAGGCACTATGAACCTCTGAATCTATAACAGAGGCACTATGAACCTCTGAATGTATAACAGAGGCACAATGAACCTCTGAATCTATAACAGAGGCACAATGAACCTCTGAATCTATAACAGAGGCACAATGAACCTCTGAATCTATAACAGAGGCACTATGAACCTCTGAATCTATAACAGAGGCACTATGAACCTCTGAATCTATAATAGAGGTACTATGAACCTCTGAATCAACAACAGAGGCACTATGAACCTCTGAATCAACAACAGAGGCACTATGAAGCTCTGAATCTACAACAGAGGCACTATGAAGCTCTAAATCTACAACAGAGGCACTATGAACCTCTGAATCTATAACAGAGGCACTATGAACCTCTGAATCAACAACAGAGGCACTATGAACCTCTGAATCTATAACAGAGGCACAATGAACCTCTGAATCTATAACAGAGGCACTATGAACCTCTGAATCTATAACAGAGGCACTATGAACCTCTGAATCGACAACAGAGGCCCTATGAACCTCTGAATCTATAACAGTGGCCCTATGAGCCTCTGAATCTATAACAGGCACTATGATCTAGACAACAGAGGCCCTATGAACCTCTGAATCTATAACAGTGGCCCTATGAGCCTCTGAATCTATAACAGAGGCACAATGAACCTCTGAATTTATAACAGAGGCACTATGAACCTCTGAATCTACAACAGAGGCACTATGAGCCTCTGAATCTATAAAGAGGCACTATGAACCTCTGAATCTATAACAGAGGCACAATGAACCTCTGAATCAACAACAGATGCGCAATGAACCTCTGAATCTATAACAGAGGCACTATGAACCTCTGAATCTATAACAGAGGCACTATGAACCTCTGAATCTATAACAGAGACACTATGAACCTCTGAATCTACAACAGAGGCACTATGAACCTCTGAATCTATAACAGAGGCACTATGAACCTCTGAATCTACAACAGAGGCACTATGAACCTCTGAATCTACAACAGAGGCACTATGAACCTCTGAATCGACAACAGAGATACTATAGACCTCTGAATCGACACCAGAGATACTATGAACCTCTGAATCAACAATGGAGATACTATGAACCTCTGAATCGACAACAGAGATACTATGAACCTCTGAATCAACAACAGAGATACTGTGAACCTCTGAATCAACAACTGAGATACTATGAACCTCTGAATCAACAACAGAGATACTATGAACCTCTGAATCGACAACAGAGATACTATGAACCTCTGAATCAACAACAGAGATACTATGAACCTCTGAATCAACAACAGAAATAATATGAACCTCTGAATCAACAACAGAGATACTATGAACCTCTGAATCAACAACAGAGATACTATGAACCTCTGAATCAACAACAGAGATACTGTGAACCTCTGAATCAACAACTGAGATACTGTGAACCTCTGAATCAACAACAGAGATACTATGAACCTCTGAATCGACAACAGAGATACTATGAACCTCTGAATCAACAACAGAGATAATATGAACCTCTGAATCAACACCAGAGATACTATGAACCTCTGAATCAACAACAGAGATACTATGAACTACTGAATCGACAACAGAGATACTATGAACCTCTGAATCAACAACAGAGATACTATGAACCTCTGAATCAACAACAGAGATACAATGAACCTCTGAATCGACAACAGAGATAATATGAACCTCTGAATCAACAACAGAGATACTATGGACCTCTGAATCAACAACAGAGATACTATGAACCTCTGAATCAACAACAGAGATACTATGAACCTCTGAATCAACAACAGAGATACTATGAACCTCTGAATCAACAACAGGGATACTATGAACCTCTGAATCGACCGGAGACATTCTATGAACCTCTGAAGACGAATCGTTAGAAGCTTCATTTATATCAAGCTTCTGTGGGTACCCTAATAGGTTGTTGACATTCCGTGTATATACATACAAGAGAGCACAGGGGCCGGGCAACAGGTGTTTCCAGTGCTGTAGGAGTGTTAGCGACCACTGCACAACAGTAACGAAATCGGTTATTACAGGAGAGTACGATTTGATTGCGTCGTATATAAATGACGTGTGTGTGTGTGTGTGTGTGTGTGTGTGTATGTGGTGGATCATAGTGTGTGTGTGTGTGTGTGTGGACAAGCGGTGGTGTGGCATAAAGATACAACATTTACTAAATATGTAGGTATGTAGGTAAAAGGAAAATAAACTAGGATAGTGTGTCTTTGCTAGTGGAAATTTGTATGGTAAAGTAGTCTAAAGAGTGTCTGTGTATGTGGGCATGGGTGTGTGTACGTATAAGATAAGTTTGGGCATGGGTGTGTGTATGTATAAGATAAGTGTGGGCAGATATCTGCTTGGAGACCTTAAACTGGTTGTTATTTTTAATAATGGTGAATATCGTGCATTGGTATCGGTACAGATGTAAACTAGGCAATATTTTAATTTTGAGGTCAATTTAGCAATAAATAAACGACATAAAACAACACATCACTTAACACTTTCCTTCAGTTGAGTATCTACCACCAGACAGTTTTAATTTAGAAACAAATATAACTGCAAGTATTTCAAGGTATTTGATTTACCACCGATTCTGAAAGGTCCTTCTTACCCTGAATAAAGCTGTCTGATGGTAACTAAAGTCAAACATGTCCAATTAATTTAATTTAATTTTTAAAGATTCAAAACAGGGACTTAGGTTCATACTGCGTGTTACAGCGACGATCATATCAGTCTCCCTGGCCACTGAGCCTGTGGAGAAGCCAACTAAATTACCCTGGGTCACTTGATCGCAGAGATAAATAAACAATCACAATTTACCTCTCTCTCTCTCTCTCTCTCTCTCTCTCTCTCTCTCTCTCTCTCTCTCTCTCTCTCTCTCTCTTTCGCTCTCTCTCTCTCTCTCTCTCTCTCTCTCTCTCTCTTTCTTTCAAACTACTTCCCCATGTTTTCATCATTCACACTCTCTATCCCATTTTACACACTTTCTCCCTTCTTATTTTTCCTTCATCCCCCCACCCCCTCCCCTCTCTCTCTCTCTCTCTCTCTCTCTCTCTCTCTGACTGGTTAGGACTGTTTTAATCGTATTTAATTTCAGGCTAAAGTGAGCTTCTTAACATGATTTCAGTACATCTATAAGGGATTAATATGCATAAGCTTAATCCTCTCTTTTTCCCTTGCTCCATGTCTCGCCAAATCCAATTTAAGTTTAGGTTTAAATGAGTGTATAAATATTATTACACTACTTCTAAATGGTATAAATTTGCATAATCCAATCCTCTCTCTCTCTCTCTCTCTCTCTCTCTCTCTCTCTCTCTCTCTCGTTTCGTTCGTTTTATCATATGTTCCTAGCTACCTTCTCTCTCTCTCTCTCTCTCTCTCTCTCTCTCTCTCTCTCTCTCTCTCTCTCTCTCTCTCTCGCTTCGTTGGTTCTATCATAATTATGTTCCTACCTTCTCGCTCTCTCTCTCTCTCTCTCCCCGATAATGTCCAGCCCGGACCTTCTTTACGGCGCCGTCTGATATTATTGCTGCGTCTCAGAGTCCTGAGGTATTGAGAGAGAGAGAGAGAGTCAGAGAGAGAGAGAAGAACATTGACATAATTATGGACAATCATTTGAACTGTTAAAGGTTGCATTGTAAACACAATTATATAATATAGGTGTATTCACTATACATTAAGTATAATTAGTATATATATATATATATATACAGTATATATATATACATATATATATATATACATATATATATATATATATATATATATATATAACGACTTTGTTCCCTGAAGTGTGAGTTTAAATTACCAACAGGCTGGAAGAAACTGGGGCTGTGGGATGGGTAGGTGGGGAAAAGTATGAGGAAGAGAAAGTCCCGATGAAAGAGGAACAGGGGGAGATGGAAGGGGGGAGGAGAGGTAGATGGAGGAGAGTTGGAGATAAAAATGGAAGAGGAAGACACGATGATGGGAGAAATAGCGGGAGATAAAAGGGAGAGGATGAGGGAGAGCTGAAAGAGAGGAAGAGAGAAAGATGGAGGAGGAGGCGAGAAACACGATATATATAGGAGGAAAGGAGGAACAGAGGGAGGAGAAAAGGGAGAACAAGAGAAAGATGAGGGAGAGTAAGAGATATAGCTAGAGGAAGAGGAAGACACGATGATGAAGGGAAGGAGGAACAGAGGGAGATGACATGGGGGGTAGAGAGAAAGATGAAGGCGAGCAAGATAGTAAGATAGAAAGATGAAGAAGGAAGGGAAGGAGGAACAGAGGGAGATGAAAAGGACGAAGGAGAGAAAGAAGAATAGCAAGATAGCAAGATAGACAGATGGAGAAAGAAGAGGAATACAGGTGGAACAGAGGGAGATGGAAGGGGAGGACGAGAGAAAGATAAAGCAGGAAGAAGTATCCACGCTGATAAAGAACAGGAGAAACAGAAGGAGATGAAAGGGGCGAAGGAGAGCAAGAGGAAGGGAAGTAAGAGAGAGAAAGATGAAGAAGGAAGAGGAAGACAAGAGGATCAGAGATACAGTTGCCAAGACACGAACCAGGGACAAGTAACATAAATAAGGAACAAAGTTAAATGGTCTCAGAGGTTTATATATTACATGTGTAACCCTTTCACTACCGGGGGATGTATGTTGTATTATTTCAGATATTTTTAGACGATTTTATGCAGCTTAGGAAGAATCATAGCTAAAGGGTTAACTGAGATAGTAGGTAGCCTTTTAATTGCTACTCGTCCGTCTTAAGCTGAATACAATCATCTAATAATTGCCAGAATATAATGACAAGACTTCACCTAATGTATAGTTAAACTGGAGTGCTATGATTCTACCTTGATGTAATACTGTGTTTAAAATGGTAAGACCATATATGTTCATATTACATGTTTACTATATATTATCTATTATGGCGATTGGGATATAGTAAATTCCAATATAATTTGTTCCAGGTTCTGGCAGTTGTACAGTCGCAATCTGATAGTCGTGTACACAATTGAACGACATACTTGGGACAGTGAACGTTAACTAATGGAACAACCTGATATAATCTTCAAGGCCGGTCCGATAATTTCAAAATACAACGTCTCCATGTCCGAATTGTTCGAGAGAGAGAAAGAGAGTGAGTGAGTGAGTGAGTACAAAGGAGTACAAAGGAAATCAAGCAACAATAGGTCTAGTGACCCTTCTAGGCTGCTTGTCCTCCAAATCACTGAGGATCAAGTGTTCAAACAGTGGTTTAGAGTGGGTAAGGGAACATTGGAAAGGAAAATACTGCCCTGGAACTAATGGCCATGGCAGGATTAGGAAGTTAGTAGGGGACAGACGGGTTAGTATCTGAGGGGGGATAATATAAAGTTATTCATTTACAAACGCAGTCAGTCGCGGGTTTGATGCAAGATATTTGTCTAGGCGAAGTTTAAAAGAATCAACGGTGCTGCAGTGTATAACGTCTCGGGGAAGCCCATTCCACAAGTTTACAACTCGATTGAAGAAGAAATTCTTAGATTCGTGAGAGTTAAAAGTTTAACCAATCATTGTGCAACCATTTCCCCGCTTATAATTAGATTGCTCGATTGTGAAGTACTTACTACAGTTCATATTGTCGATGCCTTTGATGATTTTGAACACTTGAATTAAGTCGCCCCTTAATCTGCGTTGGGTTAAAGGAAATAGATTTAATTCTCTAAGACGTTCCTCGTATGATTTGTTCTTTAGGCTAGGTATAATTTTGGTAACTCTACGTTGAACTCGTTCTAGCTTGTCTATACCTTTTTGGTAATAAGGGCACCATAATTGAACGCAGTATTCCAGAAGAGGGTGGACTAAGGAATTGTAAAGGGTTAGGATAACTTCTTTGGATTTATGCTCAAATGACCTGCCTATAAAGCCAATTATTTTGTTTGCCTTCTTAACATCTTCTGAACATTGTTGACTCGGTTTTAGGTTATTCGATGCTGTTACTCCCAGATCGGTTTCTCTGTCTTCACTCTTAAGCTCAGTGGCAATCATCAAATAGTTTGCTTTCTCATTTAGGTATCCGATATGTAGTAATTTACATTTATCCACATTGAAACTCATTTGCCAAATTTGCGCCCAACGTGACAACTTATCTAGATTGTGTTGCATATCGTCAACTTGTTCTTTTGAGAGTAGCTATTTGCAATTTTTGTATTGTCAGCAAACTTTGAGATTGTACAGGTGAGACCCTCATCTATGTCGTTGATGTAAATTAGAAAGATAATTGGACCTAGTACCGATCTCTGGGGTGCCCCGCTACTTACATTGGTCCATTTAGATGCCTTACCGTTTATTACTACTCTTTGCGTTCTGTTGCCGAGCCAATTTTCTAGTGAGTGAGTGAGTGAGTGAGTGAGTGAGAGAGAGAGAGAGAGAGAGAGAGAGAGAGAGAGAGAGAGAGAGAGAGAGAGAGAGAGAGAACAAACATTATTTGTTACCTCGACTGCACATGGTGGAGGAGATATGAACGGAAGATGAAGGGGGGAGGAATGGGAAAGAGAGATATAGAATGCAAAGAAAGCTTATGGATATATAGTAATTCTGCAGAAACAAACAACGATTATTTTATTTTATATTATTTGTATTATATAGTAATGATTTGTAAAGGTGTATTTTATTGCTAGAAAGTGCGGGAAGCACTTTTTCTTTGCATTTGCATTGTTAATTGTAATTCAGATACCCTAACAATCTAGGAATTTACTCGATTTAGTCAACTTTGAAAAGACATTGGCCTAACCTAACAACCCTACCTAACCTATCCTAGTATTATGGGTGGGGGCTGCCGCCCACACCCCCGCTGATTGGGTATTAACACCTTAAGAGCGGCCTCGGCGGTAATTTCTATGTACTGCCCAGCGTTTTTTTTTACCATAAATTGGGTTGTTTCCGTGCTCTTTTTCATGCATAAACAAGACCCAGAGCGTAATACAAGTATGTATCCCTGAAAGGGCGTTAATTGAGATTTCCAATGATACCCAAACCATCCTTCTACGATCACTGGTTGTCTTGCAACGATCGTGCAACCGAAGGGCAAAATCGCTAAAATACGGTAATTTTCTTACATTATTACGTGTGAAATGAGTGAGAGAGGGTGGAGTACAAAGGAGTACATCTCAGTAGCTCCACGGCCACCGTGCGAGCGGTCAGGAGGTAATCTACGCTCCTCCCACCGCTCCGCTCTCTCTCAGAGCACATTACGTGCTCAAAATTGCATTCGACAATAGCCGGGCCCCACCCATAGGCCCCATTTATTTCATTCGACAATAGCCGGGCGCCGCCAAAGAAGGGTTAAAACTATAAACAATGATGGGATAAAGTCTATGGTGTTTACTCTGCAGAAATCTTCAGCTTTGGCTGGCGATAATAAAGGAATAGTCCCAATACAAAATTTAATGTACTGACGCTCTTGTAGGTGAAGCTCCACTTAATTGGCTACTGATAAATCGGGGCTGGAGCCTCCAAGGAGGTTAGAATGTAAACAAAGTGTCCTGGAACTGGGCTGTACCAAAAAATAACTCTGATAATGTTATAGGGAGTGAAAATAAAATTGACAAACTAAGAAAAGTAGCACTTATCTGCACATCAGTACAGGGCCCCTGAGTAAGGTAAGAGCGAAAAAGAAAATCCATGAGACAGAAATCCCGTAAGGTCGAGGAGGTTGTTGGTTTTGCAGAATACCCATAGTGGTTGTATTAACATTTTTTCTTCGTTTCCTCCCAAAACCTCCATCAAGCTTTAAACATACCCACAAGACCCACCCCTTGGAGAGTAGTTTGTACATTTTTCGGTAGAAAAATGTCCCAAAAAGCCGAATAATGCCAATCCCTCCGAAAATTAGTCTCGCTTTCACACGGCCAGCAAGAAATAGACACCTAAAATGGCAGAACAGGTCTTAAAATCTGCAAAAACTCAATGGACGCGAGTATCTTATTATTTACTCTCAAACTGTTGGAGAAAAACATAAGGGAGGAAAAGGGGCTCCAGAAAATAACCTCCTCTTAAGACGAGAAGTTACAATACTGTAGAGTTACATAGATTACATGGACCACACAGTCCATAGATCCAAGCGAGATGGTTCAGGACGGCAACAGAACTCAAAATAAAAGAATATATATTGTGGAAGAGAAAGGGTTAGCCAATGCAGAAAATATATAAAATATGATTGGGAAAGGAAGGTCGATGATTGCCATAGGAAAGGATGGTTGCCACAGGAAAGCAAAACTAAAAAGGCTTCAAACTCCAGGAGACACCCCAAAGTGGGAGAACAGATGGAGGAGATGGAAATACGGGGAGACGAAAGTGGAAGAGATAAAAATGAAAGAGGAGGGAGAGAGACAAAACACTGAAGGAGGAGGAGGAGGAGGGCAGGAAGAGAGAGAGAGAGAGAGAGAGAAAGAGAGATTGAACCCCAAGGATCACTAACTCTTGCACATTTTTGGAGCTCTGACCAGAATAGGAATTTATCTCGTTCTCTTTTTAACGCATGCGCGCCCACACCCACAGACAGACAAACAGGACAGATAGATAGCCAGCCACAAAACCAGGCAAAGGCATATAGACAGGCAGCCATATATATATATATATATATATATATATATATATATATATATATATACAGTGTATATATGTATATAGATGGATCGATAGATAGATAAATAGACACAGGACAGATAGATAGCCTGGCATAGACATACAGACAGGCAGTCAGATAAATAGATAGAAATATAGAAATAGATAGCCACAGGACAGATAGCTAGCCAGCCACAAGGCCAGACATAGGCATTACAGGGACAATCAACCAGATAGATAGGACAGACAGACAGACCGATACGACCCGAGAGGATAGATAGGTAGATGGATACATGTGATCTTTGAAAGTTGTTCACGAAGAGTTACATATGGCGGTGTGTGTGAAGAGAGGAGAGAAGAGAGATGAGAGGAGAGAGGAGGAGAGAGAAAGAGTCGAGAAGAGAGAGTGAGAGATGGAGACGAAATGATGATTGAGAGAGACGAAGAGTACAAAGGAGTACAAAAGGAAGTACAAAGGAAATCAAGCTAAAACAAAACAGATCTAGTGACCCTTCTAGGTTGCTTGTCCTCCAAAACATGAGGATCAAGTGTCCAAAAACAGTGGTTTAGAGTGGGTTAATGGGGAACATTGAAAGGGAACTACGGCCCGGCCACTAACGTGGCAGGACTAGGGGAAGTTAGTAGGGGACATATGGGTTAAGTAACTGAGGGGAGGATAAAGTTATCATTTACAAACGCAGTCAGTCGCGGGTTGTTTGATGCCCGAGATATTTGGTCTAGGCGGAACTTAAAATGAATCAACGGGGGCTGCAATGCTTGCTTGCGAGGAGTCTATAACGTCTGCGGGGAAGCCCAGTCCACAAGTTGAACAACTCGATTGAAGACCAGACAATTCTTAGATTCGTGCGAGTTAAAAAGATATTTACCAATAATTTTGCAATCGTTTCCCCGCGTTGTAATATAGATTGGTCGATAGTGAAGTACCTTATTACAGTTCATTTATTGTCGATGCCTTTTGATGGATTTTGAACACTTGAATTAAGTCGCCTGCTTAATCTGCGCGGGGTTAAAGGAAATTAGAATTAATTCTCTAAGAACGCTCTTGTATGGTTTGTTCTTTAGGCTAGGTATCATTTTGGGAAAACTCTACGTTGAAACTCGTTCTAGCTGTTATATTCTTTTGGGTAATAAAGG